>JAGKTI010003086.1:0-34394 GCA_018397915.1 Birgus latro | reverse complement strand
ACCAGATGATGCCCTGGATGTTTAACTTCAAGTTTATAATAAACAAAAAATAATTTCTTTTTTCATTTTTTGCGAACCACAGGGTGAGATAAAAAAAAGGTAACTGCGCAATCCATGGGTTAATAGGCCCCCAGTACTGGTGCACAAATATAAAAACTCAAGAACAAGTATACGTGCCACAAGACGGCTACACTTTTTTTTTTTTTTTTTTTTTTGTGGCACGTATACACATGACATCCAGTGTGCAAGGGTTAAACCTTAGGATCTGTTTTTTTTTTTTTTTTTAATGCAAGTGGTAGGTGAGGGTGCTCACCATCCACTCAATCAATGTAGTGCTGCCTTGGGTCTCTGCCCTTTTCTCTCTTCCATCTTTCCTCTTCTTTCTTCCCTTCACTCTTTCCTCTTTCTTCTGCCTACGGGTGACTTTACCTCCCTCTTCTGTCTTTCTTTCCTCTTCCTTCTGCCTATGGGTAACTACAATGAGTGACAAGCCAAATGGTTTCCTGTTCACCAGGAAACCATTTACTATGCTGGGTGGTAGTAACCATGTAACCAAATTATGGTGCCTGGTGGTTTAGTGGGTTTAAAATTAAGGTGCTTCAATCAGGATGAGCCTGTGTAGGTTTATATCCAAGGGATGGTTGGGGTTTATTGCTCACGTAATGCCTCTCAGGGATGAGTAAGGCTGGTCATTCTCATCTTAAATGTCAGGACCAACTTACCTCACCTTCTCTTTCTTTCTGAGACTCAGCTGTCTGAGACAACTGACAGCAAACCCTTTTCTGTATCCTCCTACTTTCTCTATTCTCATTTCAAAGCCAAAGGTGGCTGTTGTGTATATGTATGCAACAATATATCTTGCTTTCGTGTTCCTGAACTTGATTCTTCTGAATTCTCTACTCTCTGGCTTCGGCTTTCCTGTCATTCTCTGACTAAATATATCTGTGCTGTTTACTTATCTCCTAATTCTACCGACTATCAAAAATTCTTTGACTATCTTACTTCTACGATGGAACACATTCTATCCATTTCTCCTTTCTCTGAAATCTCCATTCTAGGAGATTTCAATGTTCACCACCACCTTTGGCTCTCCTCTCCTTTCACTGATCCACCTGGTGAACAAGCCTACATCTTTTCTATCCTTAATGGCCTTGAGCAGCTTGCACAGCACCCTACCCATATCCCTGACCGCCTTGGAGAGAGTTCCAACATACTTGACCTTTTCCTAACAACTAATCCTTCTGCTTACACTGTTAATCTTTTCTCTCCATTGGGCTCCTCCGATCATAACCTTATTACCTTAACCTGTCCTATTGCTCCAGTACAGCCTGTGGACCCTCCAAAGAAACGCCGCCTGTGGCACTTTGGAGCTGCAGATTGGGAGACCCTCAGGCAGTACTTCTTTGATTTTCCTTGGAATGATTATTGCTTCCATGGCCTGGAGCCGTCTGAGTGTGCCCTGCGCATTACGGAGGTTATTCTCTCGGGCATGGAAGCATACATTCCTTTTTCATATCCTCTGACTAATGCAAGAAAGCCTTGGTTTAATCACGCTTGTTCTAATGCTGTCCGCAACAGAGAAAGGGCCTTTAAAAGGTACCGGAGCCAACCTATCCCTGAATCACATCTTTTTTATATTTCTGCCCAGAATCGTGCTAAGTCTGTTCTTCGCTCTGCTAAAAATAATTTCATCCGTGCTAAATGTTCCCAACTCTCCAACTCGAATTCTTCTCGCTCCTTTTGGCACCTTGCCAAAAACCTTTCTAACAACTTTACCTCATCATCCTTCCCTCCTCTTTTCTACTCTGATGGCTCTGTAGCTATTTCTTCTACTGATAAAGCAGATCTCTTTGCTCAGACTTTCTCTTCCAATTCTACCTTAGACGATTCCGGTGCTGTTCCTCCATCACTTCCCCCCTCAGACTTCCTCATGACTGGCATTAAAATTTCTTCAGTTGATGTATTTTCTGCCATCACTGGCCTCAATATTAACAAAGCATATGGGCCTGATGGAGTCCCTCCTGTTGTCCTCAAAAACTGTGCTTCTGTGCTTACACCCTGCCTAGGTAAACTCTTTCGCCTTTGTCTCTCAACTTGTACCTTTCCTTCTTGCTGGAAGTTTGCTCTCATTCAGCCAGTCCCAAAGAAGGGTGACCATTCCCAACCCTCTAACTATCGTCCAATTGCTTTAACATCCTGTGTATCAAAAGTTTTCGAATCAGTTCTTAACAGAAAGATTTTAAAGCACCTTTCCTGTCACAACCTTCTTTCTGATCGTCAATATGGGTTCCGTCAGGGACGCTCCACTGGCGATCTTCTCACCTACCTTTCAGACTCCTGGTCATCCTCCTTTCGGGACTTTGGCGAAAGTTTTGCCATTGCACTTGACATCTCAAAGGCTTTCAATCGAGTCTGGCATAAATCTTTGACTTCCAAACTGCCCTCTTATGGCTTCTATCCTTCTATCTGTGCCTTCATCTCTAGCTTCCTTTCTGGTCGTTCTATAGCTGCTGTTGTAGACGGCCATCATTCTTCTCCTAGAAGTATCAACAGTGGTGTTCCTCAGGGCTCTGTCCTATCACCAACTCTCTTTCTTTTATTCATCAATGACCTTCTAATCTGTACATCTAACCCTATCCACTCATATGCTGATGATTCCACCCTTCACCTTTCCATTCGATTTCCGCAACGTCCATCTCAGCAGTTACTTCAGCAAACAAGGGATGAGGCTATGGCACACCTAATGTCTGACTTGGCTCATATCTCTGATTGGGGTAAAAATAATCTTGTTATTTTTAATGCATCAAAAACTCAGTTCTTACACTTATCTACCTGACAAAATCTTCCTCAGGATTACCCACTAATGTTTAATAATGTCCAGCTCTGTCCTGCATCATCCTTGAACATGCTAAGGGTTTCATTCTCTCGGGATTTGTCTTGGAAAGAACATATTACATCTCTTGTGAAATCTGCTTCCAAGAGATTAGGTGTGCTGGGCCGACTCTGAGCTTTCTTTACCCCTGCACAGATGTTGACCTTGTACACGGGTTTTATTCGCCCATGTATGGAGTACAACTCTCATGTGTGGGGAGGCTCCCCACATGTGGTTCTTCTCAATAGGGTGGAGTCAAAGGCTTTTCGTCTCATTAACTCTCCTCCTCTTACTGATTCCCTTCAACCTTTGTCTCTTTGCCGCACTGTTGCTTCTTTATCTCTCTTCTATCGCTACTTCAATGGTCACTGTTTCTCTGAACTGTCTGCTTGCATCCCTCCACTTCTACGACGGGCACGTTGTACCCGTCTAGCAACAAACTCTCATCCCTTTTCTGTCCAACTCTCTAATGCAAGAGTTAACCGTTACTCCCAGTCCTTCATTTATGCAACTGGTCAACTCTGGAACTGTCTCCCTCTGTCTGTATTCCCTGCTTCCTATGATCTCCAATCTTTCAAACGCAGTGTGTCCAGGCATCTCGAAGTGAATGGATCTTGAATTTGGCTCTCTTTTGTGTTGTTTTTACTTTTTCTTGGAAGGAACAGTATGTGGGCCCATGGCCCTTGGTTCCTTCTTCCTTGCATAAAAAAAAAAAAAAATAGTCCCAGATTCCTACACTCCTCATGGGGCGATATAGGATTGGATGATGGATGGATGGATTATTATAGCTACTCGTATCTCCAGACAATAGGTACTATTTACAATTTACAAATAACCAATCATTCCCAAAAAATCAATGCAATCCCCTATACCACAATGCACTTAAATTGCACTACTCACTATTGCAATACAGATAATCCTTCGACATAACAAAAGGTCTCTGGGAGTGACCAGTTGATGTGGCCGGAGTTACAACAACACATTATATAAGGCATTTCTGAACCAGAAAGGTTAGATGTAAAATTCTACTTCCCTAACACTGCAGACATAATTTGTCAGTAAAATAAATGCATGTGGAAGCAGCTTGGATATGTAAAAAATATTACTTGACTGAAAGGGTTAAACTGGCTACCATTTTCCAGCTACCCACACTAATTTCTTGTAAGTGGCAGTATTACAGGTGCTGTATCACACTGTCATCAGCCTTCATCACTCTAATCTGCCTCATTCTGCTATACACTTGTGGGTAAATCTGAATTCAAGACGTTTTGAAATGGTAAGCCAATGCAATGACAGTGCAGTCAAACAATGCCCAGGTTTGCTTGTTACAGTGGGCTAAGCGGAAGTTATTATTTCATTTCGTTTACAAAGACTCAAACATGCTTGCATGTGTCAGCCTTGGTCACCTAATGGTGGCTCTCTTTACTGCTTGATCCCTGGCAGCCTCCCTATTCAGTCCCTTAACCATACCACCAGTTTTCACAATTCTCACTTTCTGCACCCAATATTTGAGTATTTTTGGATGATTTTTACCAAGGCTATATAGCTATGGTTGCATATAAAATTCTTAAATAGGATGGGGAAGGCTACTGCAAAACTGGATCACTAATTTCTAAGTGATATGTATCAGTAGGTCAAAATCATCCAAAACACAAAAGCACTGGAAAGTACACTAGTGGTTGTGCAAAAATAAAAATTTACCCAGGCTAATTTACAATCTATCTATCTATGTATAGCCCGACGCCCTAATCCCGCGAAGGGTGGCCGCAGACAAAACACCTCCAAGTCGCTGCCACCCACCATTTGACTGCCCTCCCCCCAACTCACTCCCCCCTCCCTCATATACAGTATCTCTCAACTCCATCCCTCCACCTCATCCTCGGTCTTCCCCTCCCTCTCCCTCCCTCCCTCCACTTCACCTACACACACCCTCTTAGCCAGTCTTTCATTCTCCATTCTCTCCACATGTCCAAACCACCTCAGTGTATTTCTCCTAATTTTCTCAACCACATCCATATCCATCCCACAACATTCCTTCACTTCTTCATTTCCCCCCTGGGGGTAGGGGGGTTTCAAGAATACTCCCCCAGTATCCCTGCTTGTCGTATGAGGCGACTAAAAGGGTTGGTGGTGGGTTAGTGTCCCACCATGTAAAAAGAACTAACTAAACAAGCGAAGCTAATATACAAGCAGCAGAAAACTGCAGTGGGAGGAAATGTGCTGAAGTGGATTGAAGATTTTCTAACAAACAGAGAGCACACTGTCCAAATAATAGGTGTCAAGTCTGACTAAACTAAGGCATCAAGTGGCATCCTACAAGGTCCAGTACTAGGTCCTATCAATGACCTCCCCAAAATAGTGAGCTCCACAGGCAATATCTTTGCAGACAACACAAATATATATAACCTAGTCAATACACCAGAACACCAAATAATACAAAGCAATATAAACAATATGGCAGAATGGTCTGATAAGTGGCTAATGAGATTCAATCCTGCTAAATGCAGTTATACATATGGGAAGGAACAATCCACGGCACAACTATGACACCAGAGGGGTTAATATATCGGAGTCCACATCAGAAAAAGACCTGGGGGTACTATTAGCAATAACTTAAAATTTGACCTGGGGTACTATTAGCAATAACTTAAAATTTTACCTGGGGGTACTATTAGCAATAACTTAAAATTTGACATACTGTACACACACCAGTCCTGTATGAGACAGCCCTAGCATGTATTCAATATGGACGGTGGGTGTTAAGCGCCGAAGTGGTGACATGTAGATTGTAGGAGGACGACTGGGCCTTGATAGCAGGCTGTGAAGCCTATGCCCAGAGTCGGACACATAAAAAAAAAAAAAAAAAAAAAACATAGACAGGATTGTGTCTAAGGCAAACTGTATCCTTGGAATTATGAAAAGAACAACCAAGTATTGGATGAATGAGGGCTTCACCACCATCTACTGGACATATATTAGACCCCACCCAGAGTATGCCTTTCAAGTACAGTGCCCTCGCACAGTGAACATATTCAGCGTAGGTGATTAGCGTCGTGAACGAGCAGGGTGTAATCTGGTCTGCAAAACCATAATGAACAAGTTGAACCCTGAGTGAACAAAATCGGGGGAAAAAGTAGCCCATAACCGTCATCTCCCATATTGAACGCCAATACCCCCCCCCCCAAGAAGATACTGCACAAGAGGCCAGATCTGAGCAACATGCTGAGCAGAATCCAACGGAGGATAATGATTTGCCTATGTCGAAGATCAGTAAAATTCTAGTGGCAGTGGATGTTCTGAGAGAAGAGGTCAAGCCAAATGAAACCAGCTACCTTAGGGCACAGGAGGTGCTCAGTGGAGTAGAAACCACTTTTTGTTATTACACTGAAAGGCACGATATGGAGTCAAAAGAAGATAATAAACACTCATCATACGATACTACCGAACTCAAGAACAAAAGGAGCCAGTTGCCTCTACATCGTCTGCTATGCTTTCTGGGGAAGTCGATGATGATGTAATGTCAGTGGTGTATTTACCTAATTGTATTTACCTAATTGTGATATACAGGAAATGAGCTACGCTCGTGAGGTCCCGTCTCTGTTTCTCAATAAGTCAAATTTTGCCTTAAACTCATTTAAGTTTTTAGACTGGACGATCTCTTTGTCCAGGCTCTTCCACAGGTCTATACATCTATACGGAAAACTATATTTCTTGATGTCCTTCGAGCAGCTTGGCTTCTTTAGTTTCATTCCGTGTCCTCTTGTTGCTCTCTCATCCCACACAAACAGATTTTCTCTGTCAATTTTATCTACTATCATGGTCCTGAACACTGCAATCATGTCACCCCTCTTTCTCCTTTCCTCTAAGGAGGGCAAATCCAGCCTTTCCAGCCTCTCTCTGTATGGCAAATCTGCCAGACTAGGGACCATCTTGGTTGCTGTTCTTTGTATTCTCTCAATCTTGGTTATATCTTTCTTTTTGTGTGGGGACCACACTACTGCTGCATATTCTAACCTGGGCCGGATCATGGCCACTATCAATTTTTTCATCATCTCCTCATCCATGTAATGAAATGCCATTCTTATATTGGTCAGGAGTTTATATGTCTCTCTCATTATCTTATTTATGTGCTTTTCAGGTGACAAACTATCCTGGACCAGCACTCCCAAATCTTTCTCTTCTCTCACTTTTCTAATTGGTTCATTACCCATCAAATAATTCAAAGATGGCCTCTTGGTACTTTTACCCATTTCCAATATTTTACATTTTTTTGCGTTGAATTTCATTTCCCACATCCGGCTCCAATCATATATCCTATCCAGATCCTCCTGTAGCATTTTACAGTCCTCTTCAACCTCTACCTTTCTCAAGATCTTTGCATCATCAGCAAACAGGCTAGCGTAGCTGTTCACTCCATCTACCATATCATTTACATAACTCAAGAACATTACTGGTGCCAACACCGAGCCCTGTGGGACACCACTTGTTACTTCCCTCCATCCAGATGTCCTGTCCTTTATTACTATCCTCATTTGTCTGTCACTCAAAAAGTTTCTCATCCATTCCAGGAGGCTTCCCTTGAGTCCTCCTATATGCTCTAATTTCCATAATAGTCTCTTGTGGGGTACTTTGTCGAAGGCCTTCTCCAGATCTAAGTACACACAATCCACCCAACCGTCTCTCTCCTGTAGCACGTCAATCGCCCTTGAGTAGAAGCTCAACAAGTTGGAAACACATGACATTCCACTTCTGAATCCAAACTGACTTTCAGTCAAAATATTCATCTCTTCCAGATATTTTATTCATCTATCTTTCAGGATTCTCTCACACAATTTTGCAACCATGCTGGTTAGGGACACTGGTCTATAATTCAGGGGTTCTTCCTTGTTTCCTCCCTTATAGATTGGCACCACATTTGCCCTCTTCCATTCCCGAGGCACTTTTCCCTCTTCCAAGGAGCACACAATTAAATTGTGAATCTTATCTGCCAGTTGTTCTCTGCATTCCTTCAGTACCCAATTAGAGTTTCCATCCGGTCCTGGGGCCTTCCTTACATCTTGAGCTCCCAGTAATTTATACACTTCCTGCACTTCCACTTTTATATCTTTTATCACTGCATTTCTAATCACTCCCTCTCCTTCCACAAACTCCCTTTCCTTAGTGAAAACTGATCGGAAACATTTGTTCATTAGTTCAGCTTGCATTACTGCATCCTTGTAGACCTCTCCTTCTACTTTCAGTTTGGTGATTCCTTCCCTTTGCTTCAATTTGCTATTAACAAATCTATAAAACAATTTGGGTTCATCCTTACATTTGTCAATTATACCTTTTTCAAAGTTCCTTTCTTCCTCTCTACGTATTCTTGCATATTCATTTCTAGTTCTTTTATATTCTTCCTTTGTTCTGATATTACCTCCCTTTCTCCATTTGTTCCATGCCATGTCCCTCTCTTTTTTCGCTATTATACACCTTCTGTTAAACCACACCTTTTTCCTGTTTACTTTCCCACTTACTCTTGGCACATATTTTTCCACTCCCAAATTGCAGAGGTCTAAAAAGATATCCCACTTCCTCTGTATCTCTCTTGTTTCCCTGAATTTTCTCCAGTCCGCATTTTCAAAAAATTTTCTCAATTCTGCAAAGTTTGTTTTCCCAAAGTTGTATCTTCCTTGCCTATAAAGCTCATCTCTTGGCACCACGTTCCCTATTATCATCTGGAACTCAATGACCACATGATCACTTTTTCCTATAGGACACAGATAATTTAATGATTCAATTACATCAGGTTCTTTGGATAGTAGCAAATCTAATCTTGCTGGTGTGTCATCACCTCTGAATCGTGTCTCTTCTTTAACCCACTGTGTCATTACATTATTCATTGCTATATTTAACAATTTAGTGCCCCACGAATCTTCGCTGCCTTCCGAGTCCCATTCGTCCCAGTTCACCTCTTTACAATTAAAGTCATCCATTAGGATTATATTGTTGCTTTTCTCGATCACTTTCTGTAGATAACTAACCATGTCTGACAACATCTCCTGGTATTCATTGTCATTCCATGCTCTTGTCTTAGGGGGAACATATACCACTGCCATATCTCTCTTACCATTCTCCCCAGTTTCTAATTTCAAGTTTATGGCTTTGGCCCTGCCCTCTGCCATTTCCACAGTATATACGTTTATACTGTCCTTCACTGCTATCATCACTCCTCCTCCCATTTTTTCTTTTCTGTCTCTTCTCCACAATTTGTATTTTCCACCTCCCATATGAATATCAATATCTTCTTTCAATTTAGTCTCTACAAAGCACATAACATCAGGCTCGTGTGCCCTCAAAAAATCATTGATTTCTAATCTCGCCGATATTAGTCCATCAGTGTTTGTGTACGCCACTTTCAAACTTTTTTCATCGTTTTTTATACTCTCGTCTCTCCTTCCTTCCGTCGGTACCACTTTCTCAATTTCTGGTCCATAACTCTCCAATACAACTCTGTCTTCTCTTTCTCCGTTCGTTGTTCATTTTTTATCTTTGCTTCCTTTACTAACCCCTTTAATTTAGCTCTTTCCTCTTCATTTGCATCTCTCCTAATCCAAACATTTTTAAACCCCTCTTTCTCTGACAATTTCCACGTTCTGGTTATGATTTCATTCACTATTACTTGGGACTTAAACTTTACTTTCAAGGGCCTTGCCCCACCATCCTCGTACTTTCCTAACCTAAACACTTCAATCTCTTCTTGGGCTTCATTGTTTCCTTCCATAACCACTGATATTATTTCTTTAGCCTTGCTCAGTTCCTCTCTCTCTCTTTCAGATCTTACTGTCATTCGTTTTTCTTTTATTCCTGAAATTATCACACATTTTTTCTTGTCTGCTACATCCCTGACCAAAGATTCTCTACTTCTTAGTACTCTAACCACTTCCTTCTCCACTTTTTCCTTACTTTGTTGTTCTATGATTTCCTTCAAATTTACATTTCCTTCCTCCTGTATTTTCTTCCACTCCTTATGTTGCTCCTTGATTTCCTGAATATGCTCATCTTGCCTCCTCGATTTTGATTCATATTCATCTAGTTTACTTTTTATTCTGTCCCTTTCTTCTTCCAACCTCTTATTCTCCCTCTTCGGGTGTTTTATTTCATTTGATGCGGATTCGTTATTCGTCTTTAATTGTGTAACTTCTTTTTCTTGTTCCTCACTACGTGTGCTAACTTTTTCCAGCCTATTCTGTAGGACTTTGATCGCTCTCTCTTGCTCTATGGTCCGTTCCTGCAGCTGCTTAATTACTTCCCATACCTTTTTTAACTCCTGGACATTCCTCTCTGCTGTTTTCTCTACTCCTGATACTCTTGTTTCTTGCAGCTTATCACTTCCTTTGCCTACATTTAGCTCGGAGAAGCCCACAAATTCCCCCTCGTCAGTTGTAAACAATCTTCCGTCTCTCTCCGCCATGATACAACCATATGGAAACTTTCTTTTTCACTTTGTCTTGTATTTTTAGGGCCGAAACTTGCGTTTTTTAAAACTAATATCCGACGGGACCACCACTCACGCATTCAACCACATAATCACAATAGGCTATCTCCTTTTTGCTGCTAGTTCTGCGATTATTTCCCCTCGATCCAGGAGCAGCTCCGTCTCTCTCCCTCTACGACCCGTGTGTGTGTGTGTGTCATCTTAGGACTCTGAAGGTTTTATGGGAGAGGTGAATAAGGTAGAGGCATGTGAGAAAATGCTTCAGTCAGGTGATGAGGGTGAGACTGATGACAGGAACGAGGGAGTGGAAGGTGATATGGCAGGGATGCCCGATTGTATCTCCCTGCCTTGGAAACACCTGTATTCAAGCCAATCAGGACTGCCATCTGCTCCATTTAAGGTAAATAACCATGTGTTTTATATTTTATATATCTCTACTGTATGTGTTTGAAATGTGCCCTTTAGTACATCTCTATGGCTCAAAAAGTGGGCTTCGAGGAAGCGGTGCCTCCCACATCCTATTTTTCCCATTAGATATGTTGTTCACAGTGAACGAATTCACAGTGAATGACCTCGTCTCCCACCCATTAACTCGTTCACTGTGCAAGGGCACTGTATGGTCTTCCCAACAAAGAGGAAACAAACAAAATTGAAAAGGTTCAACAAAGAGCCACAAAGACAATCCCACATCTCAGACACCTTACCTATGAACAACGTCTTAAAACTCTCAGCATCCCAAAACTGGAGGACCTTAGAAGATAAGGAGACATGACTGAAGTCTATAAGATACTGGAAGAACATGAGAACATAAACCATTTAGATTTCTTTCAAAAGGACAGACATCAATGTGCATGGAACTCTAAGACAGCTGTACAAATGGCAATTTAATAAATCACAAACCAGAAACACATTTGCTCACAGAGTAATCAATCACTGGAACAGACTCCCATAGAATGCAGTGAGTGCTCCCTCTATAGATATTTTTAAGGAAAGGTACGATAAATACATGGTACAGCTGGAAATGTAGGCAGGCAATAGGATCTACATCGATCAATAGCGAACCCGTGGATTTTATTAGTACAGTACCAGGTAAGTCAGTCAATTTTTGGAAAACTACATTTCTCGATCCAGGAAATCTGACTCAACCATGTCGTAGACCATGTTATTCTGAATCTGTTCCACTATACATTTGTTTTCAGAAATGTATATTTGAAGTAAAAATCCTATGTAATATTACCTTGGATCTCCCCGCAGTTTCAAACTTTCGCGTAGGTCTTTCTCCCTGTTGTGGGAGCTCTCGGGTGTGATGTCATGGCACTACTGAGCATGCTCGGACATCACGGCCAATGAAATTAAAATCAGCCAAAAGGCGGACCAATCAAATCATTGATAGCTAGCATTAGATTTTCAAATTTCAAACATCCCTCACTTTAGTCAGTTCCACGATGGCTTCCACTTATAGTGGGTGCACTGTGACTAAATATGAGGCCATCGCTCATTTTTTAAAAGAATAATCAAGAAAGTGTGAATTTCCTAAGCAATCACAGTGTTCTGCCTTCCTCAAAGTGTAAAAAGTGTGGAAGTGACCTACATTATAGACAGGACCTTCTGTAAGAATATTAAGAGTTAAGCAAATTCCAAGGATTGAGGCAAACCCTTCCACCTCCTCCTCCATTTAAGGTAAGGTTAGGTTAGGTTGGGTTTGGTTAATCTTAGGTGAGGTTAGTAATATGGGGGGGTCATGGGGGGCTTTGCCCCCTCAGTTAGGGTATACGGTTCAACCCATATTCTCGATTTCAAAACCAAAAATTTTTCTGATCAATTTTAGTGTGATCTGAATGAATTTGACCTTCATTTTTGTCAGAAATAACTCTTTTGGAGATAGGTTTGGGTAGGTCTATCTCCAAAACGAGTGATTTCCGACAAAAATGAAAGTCAATTCATTCAAATCACATTACAATTGACCAGAAAAAATATTTTTGATTTCGAAATGGAAAAATGTAGTTTTCCGAAAATAGACTGGTAAGTCTAATAAGGGTGGGGAGCAACGCATCATTTCTATGACAAGGTTTACCCAAATTATGAAAACGTAGTATACATATGTAAAGCATCAAACACTTCTGGTAGGCTATGGTAAACCTAGGTTATAACCAATTTCTAATGTTCAGCCACTGTTTTCACACTTACCATCATCACTTTCTCTGTCTTCATAGTCACGGGAATCCTCAAAGTCGGCATCATTATCGTCATCATAGTCGTAATCATCATGCGCAAAATCTCCTGACCCAGGTGATCTTGGTGACGCCATTTCTGACATTAATTTTGGGATATCAGTACTTCAACCACTCCCATATAAAACACTGGGCAGTTTAACGTCTTGTTATGCAAACTGTTACTGATATGTCGGAAAATAAAGAATATGAAGATCGTTTATTACTAAATGCAAAATTTCAGAACCTACTAGACGTCGCAATGTTTGTTTACTATTCCAATGCACGTTCGGGTCTCGGGATCGGCGGAGTTCGGTTTGATAATATTCGGCTCCAAAACCCCAGACACAAGTCTGTCTGGCCGAGTAGACCAATCAAACACACGCAAACAACTGCCCTTGCATGGCCGTCCCGTGCAGTGAAACGATGTTCATTTGTTGGTTGACAGCGCCTCACCGCGGCGAGACACGGGTAACTATGAAGATGTGGTTCCTGGATAGAGGCTGAATTTGCGTCTTTCCACTTAGTTAACAGGAGCGCCATATTAAACTCCACTTCATTCGTTGTACTGATACCACCCACAGTTGTAAATGGTTCCATGAGTAACGGAAAACCATATTAAACTCGTTACTCGGTGTACAGCCACCTCAAGAAGATTAAAGAAGAATGACAGAAAGGAATGGGAGAAGCAGGAAGAAATGAGGGCAGACGTAGAAACAATGATAAAAGTTAAGGAAGAAGTAAGCAGTACTACATCATGTGCGTGGATAATGGTCGCCACCACCTACCACGTTGAACGTGGTAGTAAAGTGAGTTAGACAATAAAAATATTTTGCTTAAACAGTGTATCTTCTCGTACTTTACATTTCACGTGGTTTACAAATAAACTATGATGAGTTGGTCTGAACAAATCTGGCTGAAGGGATTAACAAAATGCAACAATCCTTGCAGCTCGAGGATGTTATTTACAAATTATTACTAAAATGCACACCAGGCTAGTCCCCCGCCCACGAAGGAATGACAGAGGTGCGACCTCAACCCCAGGAGGGAACAACAGGGAGGCTGAGGAGAGCGCGGAGTCAGGGCCAGAGAGGATTATCTCCCTCAATACCATACTCTCACCCGCAGCAAACACCAACAGGAGTGTGCAGTAACAGCGCACGACACTCCGGCCGGGCCAGCGCTCCTCAGGTTTAGGGTGGGGCTACTTCCATACCCCCAGATAGCACCTTGGTGACAGCCACCAGCCGCAACAGGGACGAAACGGCTATCTGCCTCTCTGCAGCTGCTGCTCTCCCTCAGCAGGACCGAGTAACGGCCACCAGCCGTATCCGAGGGGAGACGGCCACCAGCCTCTCTCTGTTAATTAGCTCTCCCAGAGACGGTTTTGGTGACGGCCACTAGTTACACCTCGTCTGCCTCCTCAAGCGGGGACAGCAACTTGGTGATGGCCATTAGCCGCACTGACAGGAGAGTGACGGCCACCAGCTGCATTACTCCTGCGGTCCCCCTGGGGAGCAGGACTCAGGTGACGGCCACAAGCCTCACCAGTAAGCAGGTGATGGCCACTAGCTGCACCACATCTACCATCCCACAGGGAAGGGAGACCTCGGTGACGGCCACTAGCCGCACCGGCAGCCCAGTGACGGCCACCTGTGACCTGCCGCATTAAGGGTGCGATCTCCTTGGGGCACGACACCTTGGTAATGGCCACTAGCCACACCAGCAAGTGTGTGACGGCCACCAGCCGCATTCCGCCTGCAGTCCAGGAGCACGGGAACCCAGTGACAGCCCCTAGTCCACTAGCCACGCCCTAGGGGACCTAGCGGTGGCCTCCTGCCGCACCAGGGAGGGAATGGCTACTTACTGCCTCTCGCCCCCAACCCCAGTGCCATCCCCTCCTGAAGATTTCCTCTGCTCCCCCAACTCCGGTTGTGGTTGCACGGGTTTCCTCCCCTTTTCCCTACAGGAAAACGTTGGACCAGAGGAGCAGCTTGAGCAGTGTTGGAGAGGCCCCCCTGAGACCTGGGGTCCATGCCCTTCAGCCAGGTCCCCAGCAGACATCGACCTTGACGGCCTCTTCGACGATGGGACGCCACAGCATACTACTGTACTGACAGAGGCCCTGCCGAGACGAGGCCGCAGGACCCGGACCCGCCGAGACATCCCCAGAACCCGGGGGCGACACCTCTCCCTCCCAGTCCGACGATGCCCTGCCCGGCAGAGTGGGCACCAATAGGTGCGTCTGCACTCCCTGTTCGGGCCGAGCCCTTAGGCTCCCCTCCCTCGGGCCCCTCAGAGACGGGCGCCTGCAACACACCACCCCTCAGACCATCCCAGACGACCCAGCCCCACCAGGCCTCCTGACGAAGGCCTTCCCTATGACCCAGAAGTGACAGGCCTCTTGACGAAGGCCTTCCCTATGACCCAGAAGTGACAGGCCTCCTGACACAGGCCCCTCCACGACCCAGCAGCAGCTGGTCTCCTGGTGCGGCACCCCAGACGACCTGGTGGCTGCCCGGCCTCCTGACGAAGGCCCCCGGTCGCCCTCCCAGCCGCCGGTCCCTCTCCTGACGACGGTCGCCACCTGGGGCCGTCCCCTGTACCCCGGCCATCCCTGGAAGTATCCTGGCTACCTCAGAGTCCTCCAGCCCTGTCCATTGTACCAATCTATTTCTTGTACTAGTGTGGCACTGTTCCTATTGCTCGTGTACGAATTAAGGTAATATACGTGTGAGGTTTGTTGGTAAGTGTTTTTATGTCCAGTTCCTTTTAGGTACCTCATATACCCAGCCCGGTCTAGAAAAGGGACCCCTTTCTAAGCACCGTCTCCAAGGAGCAAGAAGTCGATCCTAAAACACGCTGCATAACAATCAGTACATCCCAGATACAGAAACGAGTACAGTAGTTTATTATTTTGATAACTGCAAACAGAATAGGAAAGAAGTATCGTAAATAGGCTAGACATTGACTGCGTCGAGTATCCTACACACTGGAGTTCCGAAAGCAGACGATATAATCACTACAGTATAGTCAAAAAGCTGAAATGGATGTCGGCACTAGGGAGGTTAAATTTTTGTAGAACTGACAACAGATGAACAATAGAGTGGTTCTTATGTATACACCAAAAAATTAAAAAAAATTGAGAAGTATTTGTCTCACCCCCAAACTTTTCCTTTTGGGCCAGAAACCCAGTGTGTCAAATTTAATTGAGAAATATGAATATAGGTGCCTCATCGGATCAGAAGTTTCTCACCTATTCTTTAAAGCATCTGCAAAAACAGTTCTTACAAATTATTTGTATTTTTTTTTATATGGACAAACAACCAAGAAATGATTACTGGAAGGTGATTGAGCTTACCATGCTTTTCCATGGTGTCCCACCCCCTCGTAGAACACGATTTGCTGCTCTGCCCGCTGGATGGCCAAGGCCATCTACACATTCAAGGTTTAGATTTTCGTTCCCAGTTCACACTGACTGCAAAGGAACAGCGAGGGCTACGTGATCTGTGCATATTCTTGTCCATAGTTTATTGTCAAAGCCTGGATAACAGTCCCTTGTGCTGTGAAGGCACCTCAGAATGACCTAACCTTAGTTAAAGCACTGCAGACCTACAGTGCAATCCATAAAGAGATTTCCATTGTCATCTTGGTTAATAACCGAACTGAAACTTGACAAATTAATCACTGGTCTTCGCCAAGATTCGATCTCATGCCCTCGCGCTTCATAAGCGCGCACGTTACCACTGAGCCAAAGAGAGAATCCCCGCTTTTCCACGGGGGCACGGTGGCTCAGAGGTAGAGCATCAAGCTCGGGACCGGGGGGTCGCGAGTTCGAGCCGCGCCCGGGATCGCCGTGCCGGGAGAGGTAGCGCTCTCCTGTTACCTAGCGGGGCTATATGATCTCATTGTAAGGTCTAGCTCGGGGATTCTTTAATCCCTTTTTAATCCCGCTTTTCCACGAAGCAACGCGGGCTTTTATATACCCCATTACACTTCCACAAGATAATGGGCCACCTTTGGTTCTTGTCAGAAGAGTTGGTTGCTATACACTTGTCTGATGATGATTTTGCCTCTGGCATTAAGCAAGAGATGGCAACTGCTATGCTGCAACCAGGTCCAACAGATGAAGAGGATGATCCATCCAAACGTGCAACAGTGGACCTGCAACTGTTGCAGGGAAAGTCACTTGCAAACTTTACAACAAAGAACTCTAGAATGCTACTGAAGAAGTTGAAGTTGCCAGATGGATTCTTACAATCGCCAGCAACCCAGTGGGAAGAAAATACCGACTTCCAAACTGCAAAGGTTTTAGCATCAACTGTAGCTGTAACCAGTGACCATACTGAACGGGGAGTTGCACTGGTGCAAGGCACTGGTGCAAGGGTTCTCTGGTCTTATGAAAGATGAAGAGCAGCTTCAGTATGTTCTTCAAGTTGCCGCTGACCACAGGAAACACTTCTTTGAAACTCTTCAGCAGACCGTAACTGGGCAACAGTGAATGGTTGATCACCATGATACCCCTACAGATGAGTAGATAATACCCACTATTAAGTGGGGGGGACACAGGAGTTAAAATTGATGGCTCATCCAGTTATGTACATTATTGTTTTTCCCACCTTTGGCCGTCAGGGAAGAACAACGGATCCTTGAGGTACTTCTAAATATTAATATTTTTTCATTGAAACTTTGCACAGTCTGTTTTTGGCTCAAAAGGAACAGTTTGGGGGGTGAGCATAAAAAATCAAATTTCAAAAAATAAAGACCATTGCAAGGGACAACCAGAGACAATCCAGATGGTGCGAGGAAGGGGCAGCGAAGCTAGAGATGTGATTCGCTGGGACGGGAGAGAACTGATAGGTTTTTACGTGACATCATCAAACCCTATGTCCGCCATGATAAAGAAAAGAGCACACGAGACCCAGGTGCCTTTCATTCTCTGCTTGAAAAATGGTGTGTTCTTACAGCATCCACGGTTGGTTGTCATAACGGGAAGGATTGAGAGAAACAGTACTACAGGTAACCAAGGACAGTTCGAAACGAGGAAGGAAACCACTTTAAAAGTGGCTTGCTCGGCTGATTTTTTTATTATTATTATTATCAGGATCTGTTTAACTTATTTTATCTCAGGTAAGTCAGGCCCGTAGCCAGGGGGGGTGAGGTCGAGTGGGTCGGACGATCCCCCTACCTGCATAAAGATTCACTTTATCACATTTTTTTTTTTTTATCAGTGCAAAAGTCACTCTCCGTTTTTCATTTTTCATTTTTTTTTTTTTTTTTGCTGCTTCTCAACGTCGCTTATGCATACACCACTGCTGGGCCTTGATAGCAGGCTGTGAAGCCTATGCCCAGAGTCGGACCCACATAAAAAAAAAAAAAAAAAAAGCATGCTGCAAACCTCTGACCAGCCGACTGCTATGTTAGTCCAGATTCAGCAGAAAAGACCCCCACCCCCATCGAAAAGTCTGGCTTCGGGCCTGTAACTACAGATATTGTTCTTCCATCCTAAAATGTTCCCTGTTCACTTAAATGATACAGAGCATAGTCCCACACTTGAGATAGTGACAAATGGGAGGGCTCAAGCTAGTGCCAACAGTTGCCAAAGTTAGCTATGGAGGGGCCTGGGGGAGCCGAGGCCCACCAGCCAGACTCACGGCCGTCTCCCATTTGAAACTTCAGATCATTCATACTTAAATGTAGGCCTGGTACGACCCCCCCACCCTCACCCCAGGATACAAACCATTTGATTGTAACCTTCAAGACTCAGCCTGTGAGATCGTCGGCTGTAGTGGTAAGAATATCAAACAGGTAACGTCTAGGTACCTTATGCTAGGAAGGGGTGTCCGGTCATTTCGCGCGCACGCCATTTCGCCCACAATTTGCCACAAATCATTCCACCCACACTGTGAAGCCACTTCACCCGCAAGGAGGTATATTGTCAGGAAAATTACGTATAGGGGCAACTCCGGTCTAGTTTATAGAAGTAAAGCCGAATAATTTGGTGGCGGGTCTAGATTGTCGAGTTACTCACGTGACAAGAGAACAAGTGGAATACTCTTCACAGGTCAGGATTTCCGAATCTGAATTAACACGTGTTGGCATGATAGTAATTCACGAGGTCACAGCATGTAAAGGAGGATGTAGCTTTATGCTCCACGTTGATTCAACAGGTACGTATGAGACCCTGATCACATCTCAGATAAGATACATTATTAAGGGGGTATCACACGATACCTGCAGCCGTATTCTTAAACTTTCCCTTCCCTTTAAGAGGCATGGAAAGGACATCTTTGAAATCATGGTTTGCCGACGGAACGCGTTCCTGGTTTGCTGGAACCAGGCACAAACCCTATCACACACGTTCCTCGAACGCCGCCGACGGTCGGCAAAAATGTAAACAAACACACCATAGGTTTTCTTGTGAAACATGGGATGCTTGTGATCCCAAAGACAAGGGAATGGTTTCATTTTTTCAATGCGGGCATATTCAGCAGCTCTTGTCCATAGTATCGGCCCAGATGCCATCGTATACCCAGTGTTGAATGAACTACGATGTACAATACTCCCTCATCCAGCGTGGAGTGTTGCATCCACGCTCCCCAATGAAAACAACTGAATTATCGACATCTTTATTTCATCCCTGCACGATATAAAAGGTTATTTAAGCTTTCATAATTAATAATATATATAATGGAAAGTAATAGGCACTCTAGGAGGGAATTATAACTTAAAAAAAAAGTTTTGTCCCTGATTCCGTGGGCACGGAATGGGTCTGGATGGAAATGAGTTTTGCCGACGGAATCCTCGGCGGCTACCACGGTTTCGTGGGCGATTACCACGATTTCGTCAGCAAACCATGATTTCAGGTACTATGTGAATTACCCTCTCGGTGTATTTATAAATTAAAAGGACGTATAATAACATAGGGTACGGGGGCTGTTGAGTCTGGGGGGGGGGCTGAGAATTCGACTTGCCCAAGAATTTTCCAAACTATGTCATCCATGTGACTACGTCATCGACGAAACCGTATAACATCGCAACTCGTTCAAGAGCCCGAAGCCGTATTCTTAACCCGCCAAGTCCCGACCGATTTTTTACCCAGCCTACCCCCAGATCCCGACCGATTTTTGACTTTTTGCTTTTTGGCTGAAACCTTCGCTTTTGGCGAGAAACATCGAAAATTCATAGTGAAATCGCGATCCTGAGGTAAAAAAATGTTGTTACAGGTGTCACTCAACCTTACATTTTCCTTCTTTTACAGGGTACCTGGCTAAGAAAACTAACTATGGAAGGTTGACTAATTTAAGCCACTTTAAATTACATATTTATTTCATTTATTTGGTACGAATTTATGTGTAGTAAAAGTCTATAATGGTTTTCACACAGTAATATAGGCGTTTATAAGCATTGTTCACTTACCCAAAACCCCAGTATATGGCACCTTCCTTTATGACATTACCACTTCATCACTTCTGTTTGTTTCTACCTCTAGCTTCTTTGTTTCTTTGTCCTCCACCTCAGGAATCACTTTCACCTTGAATTTCGTCATTAGAGAGACCGTGGGGCAACATACCTTTACTGGCTAGGTTGCTGCCAACAGATGAATTGCCCAGTGTGGGGGGAAGGGGGGGTTAGGAGGGGCCAGGCAGTATCCCCGCTTGACAGCAGGTAGAGGAAAGTCTCCCACATATGCCTACCAAAAATCACCCGCGAATGTTGAAAAATGTGCACACAATGGGCCTTGCAATTGCGTGACGTATGATGTACGTCGTTGGGTCTGTCCGCGGAAAAAAGTAGCGACATACACCGTATGTCGATGGGACTCAGCGGGTTAAAAAAAATAATCCCTTCCCTAAACTTTTCCTTCCGTCCAAGGAGTTTTGATTTCCATCCGTATTCAAAGAGATTCCCTTGGAAGGGAAGGGAAAATTTTCAGGTTGGTAGCCCTGTCAAGCTAAAACGACCCATTCTGCTGATATTTGTTATGGTGAAGCTTTAGAATTATAAACTAATACATCAAAACACGCATATCTCATGATGGATAATGAAAACACAACACATTTGAGATGTGGAAGGTTGCCAACACCCACACTGTTGGTTTGTATTCAGTCATAAACACCATTCTGGCCAACACCACAGCAGTGTTCATTCCTCAAGACAATATTTTGATAATAAATTATACTCGTGGAATATTATTATCCTATTCGTAAGTGTAAGAATCAACCGTCTCACGTACTCGCATGGCGGCACTCACTTGTTTTTTTTCCAGCTGGAAGACATGAGCCGAACCACTCGTGTGACCTTGATGGCAGATTTTCCTTTTCCAGGCAAATTAACAAGCAAAATACTTCTTGAAAAAAAAAAAATCTTGGTGTGACCCTGGCCATAATGTACAAGATTTGTCAGTGTCAGATCATATACTGGATGAATATCGGAGGTAGTACGTCGTCTGCTTTATGTTCAGCCGACATGGGTAACACTTTTAAAAATACAAATAGCACTTTAAAAAATCAGTATATCATTGTAAACCGTATTAATAATATTGTACAGCACCTTTCATCGACATTTAAAAAATATTTAAGACAATAAACTACCAAAGAACACACAAAAATTGCGAAGGAATTTTTGAAGAGACGGGTCAAATGATTCCGTCAAGTTCCAATAATTTCGGCTTCTAGATGGGAAAACTTATCCCTTCGATCAGCTCGGAAGGAGAAGGACTTTTTTTTTTTTTTTTTTTTAAGAATACCAGTTTGGAGAAAGATATCCTTCCCATGCCTCTAAAAGGGAAGGGAAAGTTCAAGAATTCACGAGTCAGCTGTAGAGTACTAGCAAAAATTGCACGAGACTACGCACAGCCAACAGAACTGCGCAGAAAGTCGTAACAAAAAGCACACAGAAATAGAGAAATATAGCAATACTGCCAGTAATTATTGTTTTCAGCCGAGATCTACATCTTTTACTGTCATACTGAGACACAGCACATGCAGTTGCATAAGAAAATATTGATTTAAGTAACGTGAAATGTAAATTCGCTGGGAGGTGCAAATCCAATAATGCAAGACAGAATTATTCATGGAAGGCAGCATAAATACATGGAATGGTTTATAGTGTGTGTTCTGACCTCTGAGTATTGAGAAAGGACTGCAGACGACAACAACATCCCCAGCCCCCGAAGGACCACCGGGGGTGCGCAGTCGACACGGAGCGGCTCCGGGCAGGAACGGCCCACCTATGTCACTCCCCGGCACCCCTCTTACTCCCAGCTGATGCTACGCCAAGGTAGCAGTAGGAAGCACCTAGTCACCGGGAAAAATTCCAGTTGGCAGTGGCTGGAGTTACCCTCCAGCCACTGCAATGGTATATATTTGTCCGGGGAATGGGCTCTGCCTCCGAACACACACACACAACATACACAGAACAACACGCAACACACACAGCCGCCATAACAATAACCAACACATCACACAACCACTGACGGGCCCGATAAGGCCCGTGCATCCGCTATGCGGATGCAAATCTACAACGAATGAACGAACGGCTCTGCCTCCCCCATGCCAGCGTCCTCTGTCGCCATGCAGAGCCCGCCCCCTTGTTTACTGCCATCCTCTGACGGGCTCTCCACCCTGAGCCCGTGCCACACCAGTGTGGAGAATCTATTTAAAAAAAAAAAAAAATCCAGTCGGCAGGTCAGGGGTGGAGTTGTTCTACCAACTCCACGCAATGCCGTGGTACAGGCAACAGTCCGTACTGGGCAGGGGAAAGAACACGCCATTGTCCCTTCCCCAGTTGTCTACCCGCTGCAGGGCCGCGACACAGGCCACAAGCCGTGTCGGGTAGAAGCAGAGCAGGCCATCGTCTGCTCTTCTGCAGTCTCCCCCAATAGTAGCACCGCGGCACAGGCCACAAGCCGTGCCAGGTCCGAGGCATGCCAGGCCATCGTCCGTCCCTCAGCTACTTCCTCTCGCAGTACTGTGACACAGACCACAAGCCGTGTCGGGTACGAGGCAGGACGGGCCATCGTCCGTCCCTCTGCTTCTGTCTCCTGTAGGACCGCGACACAGGCCCCTAGCCGCGTCGGGAAAGAGGCTGAGCAGGTCATCGTCCGCTCCTCCCCTACAGGAGACTCCTTTTCCCTTCGAGGAGGCAGGGTAGATCGAGCCCCGGATCGTGTTTTCCCTATGGTCCGACAGGGCAGAGGAACTGCCGTGCAGGCCATTGTTCGCACGGGGGAGGTAGAGTCGGCCATCGTCCACTCCTCACCCTCTGCTCCTAGGACAGCTTCCGAGGGGAGGTCCTTTGCCTGGCCTACCCTGTTTCTTGCGGCTGGGCAGGACGTACTCCCTCTCCTCCAGGTGAGTCTGGAGAAGACCCTTTCTCGGAGCTGTGGCAAGGCCCTATTCAGGGCCTTGGCTCCCTCCAGCCCTTCCTACACGGGCAGCAGCAGCCGAGGCACAGGTTCCACCAGCTGAGCTGGTGGCGCCGAGTCCTGCTGGTGACGCCCCCAGCCCAAGGTTGCCGTGAGGTGGCCTGACGGTGCCGCCGCCCTCCTGCAGTTGCCGCAGTCCTGGTCCTCCAGCGGCCCCAGGTTCCAGCATCTCGGGCCCCCAGACTCCCCAAGGCCTACCCAGGACTCCAGGGCGTGACCTGCTTGATGGTGGGGTCCAGTCCGGCACTCCTCGGAGCCAGCGCCAGGCCCACCTACTCTCCCTCTTCGGCCCTAACCCCTAGCCCCGCATCCCTGCGCGGAGCTCCCAGAAGGGCGAGCCTCATCTCACTCCACCAGCCTGAGGTACCGGGAGTCGGCCCACCAAGTATAGTGAAAAGGGCCTTAATAGTGTGCGACTCCTAGACCAGTGTAACTCACCAGGCCGTAACTGTGACGCGCAGTGACGTGAATGTGACGCGCAGTGTATCTCTCATCAGTGTATTGGCTCAGTCAATGTCCCAGAGTGACTCATTGTGTAAGACTGGACGAGCCTTAGTGATACTCATGAAGGTGTATAATGTACAGAGCACAGCACGGCCCCTTGACTGTATCAAGTAACGTTTCCCTCCCCTAATGCTATTAAAGAATAACGTGCTCTAGTGGAAACTGAATTTTTATAAAGAAAATGTGCCATCCCTTGCTTTCAATATATTTCCCTCCCCAGCGTATCAGCACGTCGCTGAGAAAACCTACGTGTATCTAGTTCACTTAGGAGTGTTTCCCTAATGCGCAGAAATACTTCGGTCTCCCTCCCCCTCTCTTGTGTGACATCACGAGTGTCTCTGTCCGTGATATACTTATGTGAGTGACATGTATATGTCCATGTAACTAGTGTATCAGTGCCGTCCAGTGCTATACTACTGTTGGTGAACAGAGTAATATTATTTCCTGTGTTAGAGATACCAGTGTAACAGACGTGCCGTGAATACTGTGTTCATACTACCATACATTCCCACGGCCGGTAGAGTCAGTTTATTCCTGTGTAGAACTTGCCACAAGCCCGTCACCGGCTAACCGAGTATCTATGTAATGGTCAACTTGATCTTTGTCTCTGGGAATATACTTTGAATATATGTTTTTCAGTGGTTACTGCTGTTTTTTTGTGTCCTGTCCTCTCCCTAATATACTGACCCGGTCTTGAAAAAGAACCCGCTGTAAGTCTGCGTATTTGGGGAGCGAGAAGTCGACCCTCAGAAACGCGACAGGTAAAAACGCCTGCCTCTCGCATACGCATCTGAGGGACAAGTAGTTGGCCCTCAAATACATAGCATAACGTCGCTTTATATTCAGTATGGCCACACTGCTCAGACGTGCCTGACCCATTGTGCTCCTCAGATATGTTTTCAGACGTCGGAGCACACTGAAACTGCGTTCTATTGAACAACACGTCGCGGGAATGGTTGCACGCGATGTAGACCATATTTGTACAAAGTCTCCACAACACTGGCTGCAGCCGGCTGCGCTTCTGAGTCTGATTGGCTTGTATGATCGTTCTTGACAAAGTTGGTGAATATTGCTTTTTCTGCTTTGAGCAGGTCCTGATCAACACCATAGTGCGACGCAAGACGTTCCTAGTGCTCATCAGAGTCGTTCGGAGAATCAGGTGTGAGAATGACATGGTCGAGTGCAGAGAGCACAGCTTCATCATTTCCATCGAATCGTGATTCAATCTCCATAACAACCTTATCTAGACTGGCATTGTAGGTTCATACACAATGGAAGTCTTTAGCTGTTCGATCCAGTGACTCTTCGTTTGGTGATTCTCCAGCGAGGGCTTGAAATCGACGGGACACCTTTTTGCGTGGAACTCTCGCTTCTTTGAAGGAGAACTGCGGGTCTTGGGTAATTAACTTCGCAGCATC
The DNA here is from genome assembly GCA_018397915.1 of Birgus latro. Classification (NCBI taxonomy): domain Eukaryota; kingdom Metazoa; phylum Arthropoda; class Malacostraca; order Decapoda; family Coenobitidae; genus Birgus; species Birgus latro. Next base: position 9,487 of record JAGKTI010003086.1, on the reverse strand, counting down.
ACACAACTTTTCTACACTCTTCCAAGCAGCTTCGAAATTCTCCTCATTTCTTGCATCAAGTAGAGTCTCTTTGGTCGCTATAGCTGACCTACTAGCTGTTATGACCTCCATAGTCTTCCCCTGAAGATATCCAATCAGGAAATCAAAATCGCATATGGCATTCAATAACGCGCGACTGTCCGAGTAAGTCTTCGGATCCGCATCATTTGTCAAGGTGAGCAATGCCTTGATATGAGGTTGCTGCTCCACCACAGTTATATCAATTATTGAATCAGTATAAAATCAGATCCGTCTCTGCTACGTATATCCCCTTAACCCGTCTATTTTCTTGTTTAAGTTATGTATGGTATATGCAATTCTGTTGTATTAAAATGCATTACTCAAGTCATATACTGCGTTCAAGAAAAATTTCGTTTCAAGTATGGGTCGTGACCACTTACCCGAATTTCTTTCATTTCTACCCGAATCCGGGAAGCGATAGTCCCCCTCTCCCCGCCACCCCAGCCCGTACGCTTATGGACTATAAATAAAGTAAACGAGACAAGTGTGGGAGGTGGCGCACAGAAAATATGATGCTGGTGTATCTCGAGCATTAGGCAGATGAGATCTATATACTGAAATTGCAGTTCTTGCACTGACAATATCATGATGTTTTCCGCTTTTTCATTTACTAGTCAGAGTTGCCAGATAGCCTTGTGTGAGCGGAGGTATTTTGTGAAGTTATGCATTAATTTTTATTGAGTCAGGTAGATGAAGTTGATGATCGTTATTTCTGTACGAAATGTATATGTGTTAGGGTGGGTCGAAAAATTTAAATTGAACGACACATGGATATTTTGATGCCTGAAACAACATATTCACATAATATAACGGTATTATTGAAGAGCCTCTGTGGTACAGTGGTAAAGTGTGTGTTTTCGTACACTGAAGAACGAGGATTCGCGCCCCGCCAGGGTGTTAATCTTTGGGAGCGTTTTTCCGACCAAGTACTGCTTTGGCGGACATAAGGGGTGCTGTGGTTGAACCACTGTCACATACAATAAAGAGTGCTTGCACCCAGTCGGCTTGCGGGGGCCGATTACACTTGGTTCACAGACACTCACACATCCAAAGCCACTCCATCACAAACAGTCACACTTACAAGCACTCTTTACCCTACATACAAGCTTCACACAGCACCACATGGTGAAGTGAAGCCTGATACAGCAGAAAGAAAGAAAATCGGCCAACGCTGCTCCAGCATCTTTATAATATGCTTGCACCGAATGAGCGTAATAATGATTTAGCGATAATACGAAGTTTGGGAGCTTTGACAGTGACGATACTTATTTTGGCGGCTTTGTTACCGGTTACACAAACGAGCTGTGCTTGTCAATTGTTAGTTTTAACTTTTTGCATTCATTTATACCTTGTGTTGGAATAATGGCTACCTCCAGCACGAGGGAAAAGGTCAAAGATTCCGTATTTGCTTTACTTCGTAGTCTTCCAGTGCATCAGCTGCCTACATGCTTTAGAGAATACTTGGAACACAAAATGACAGATCCGTTATCAAGCACGCAAGCCCACGCTGAAACTATTGCTTACCAAGTAGTAGAAATATATGAGAGGGCATCGATTCCTATAATTGACTACTAGAGCATTTAATTGTCATCCGTGTGAAACGCTTGATAGCGAAAGCTCATGAGGTAAGAAAATACTCTGCAAACAAGAGGACTTACAGACACCTACTTGGAGAAGTTGGCCAGCTTTGATGTACTATTCGACATCTGCTGCTACAAAAATGTTGATGCTCGAGAGGTTTGAGTGTCGTTGTGCCAGGGCTTTCAAGATACCTACTGAAGAGTGGCCTTTTTGGGTGGACCAAAACAGTTGTAGGAAAATGTACATCGGTAAAGTAGACAATCAAAAGACAGCAAAAAATGAACTCGCCGCAAACAGACACATGAAAAGAAAGCTTCATGAAAAGTCAATTCAGGAAGTCATGCATGTTGAAGGTGCAGGAACAGCATCTAGGGATGATATTGATTATACTAGTTGTGGTGTATCAGATGATCAATATGATGATGATGGTACTGAAGAAGTAGAGAGAGGCAAGCAGGGTCAGATAGACTGGCATATCCTGAACTATGTCGTGTATCAGACCGATGCCAAATGAGAGCAGAGATATATGCTCCATAGTGAATGCTGCACTGAAGGACATTGGTATTCTTGCTGAGAAAAACAAACTTGATCCTAGCAAACTTCGGCGTCAAAGAAGATACTGGAGGGATATTGCGTTCAACAGCATCAAAGCACCATGACAAAGGTAGTTTGTCTGAGCTTTGATGGTAAAATTGACAAGACTCTGAGTAAAACCCCTCATGATTAGAGGGTCATCATCAAGGAAGACCACTACTCAGTAATTAGTAATTGACTTCCTTGATGCTGTTTACACAGATCATGTCTTCCCTGAAAGTGGAAAAGCAGTGGATATCGCCAAGGAGATCATGTTGGTTGTCCATAAGACCAATACAGCAGAATCACTGCAAGCTATTGTTTGCGATGGCACGAGCGTAAACACTGGCAAGTGCTGGAAACCCAGCTGGAGAGACCATTACAAAGGCTTGTCTGTTTGTTATACATCTCATCGAAGTAGTTTTCAGAAGGTATTTTGAAGCCACTGACGGTGCGACGACGGGTCCAGCTGACTCCAGGGTGGAAGTGGGTAGATCCCTTGAGTTCGATCCAAAGGATCTGACAGTTGTAGACTGTGAACGGGTGTGTGGAAAAACTTGCTCTCTACCAGATGAAGCTGAGAAAGATCTCAGCAAAGATCAGAGATACTTGCACCGCACACGTCTGGCAGAGCAAGTCCAAGGAGCCGAAGGAGTAGTATTGAAACCATCTGCGCAGCCAGGGCCACTGAACCATGCCAGATGGCTAATTAAAGCCAGCCAGCCATGCACTGCGGCTCTACATGTCGTCCAGAGAGTCATCTCCAGTAACGACTTGTTTTATTCATTCTCAACTTTTATGCACCAGCTTGGTTCTAAGAGAGAGAGAACAGTTCGTGTCATGATGGCCCCAAGAATTTCTTCTATATGGTGGAACTATTGCGAGAATTGCTTCCAGAATACCAGGGCATCGTTCGCCCAGTGCTCAGCAATAACAGGCACTTCTGTCACCCTGAAACTATTCTGATGTCGGCTGTTGCTGATGAAGATCCACACGTACATTGCATGGCTGTTGCACTCATTCAGCAAGCGCAGAAGTACAACAGCGACGATGTCAGAGTGTTTGACAAATCTGCTTTGAAGATAGATTTCGAGGCCAAGAACTACACCGAGCTGGTGCAGCTATACCATAGATATAAATAAGACTAAATGCCGCATCGCCCATTCTTCAGTACAGCGGCGATGCGTTTGTGCAGGCGCCATCTTGGAGCGGTCCAGCCTGTAATAGTGAGACTTGTTTTACAGGACTTTAGACTATGAATATGAATGTTGTTGTGGTGGAGATGGCTATTGTTGTAGTGGTGGTGATAGTGATGGTGATTATTGTAGAGGTAGTGGTGTTTTTTTTATGCAAGGAAGAAGGAACCAAAGGCCAGGGCCCGCATACTGTTCCTTCCAGGGAAAAGTAAAAATAATACCAAAGAGAGCCAAATTCAAGATCCATTCATTTCGAGATGCCTGGACACACTGCGTTTGAAAGATTGGAGATCATAGGAAGTAGGGAATACAGACAGAGGGAGACAGTTCCAGAGTTGACCAGTTGCATAAATGAAGGACTGGTAGTAACGGTTAACTCTTGCATTAGAGAGTTGGACAGAAAAGGGATGAGAGTTTGTTGCTAGACGGTACTACGTGCCCGTCGTAGAGGTGGAGGGATGCAAGCAGACAGTTCAGAGGAACAGTGACCATTGAAGCAGCGACAGAAGAGAGATAAAGAAGCAGCAGTGCGGCGAAGAGACAAAGGTTGAAGGGAATCAGTAAGAGGAGGAGAGTTAATGAGACGAAAAGCCTTTGACTCCACCCTATTGTTGCTGTGGTGGTGGTGGTTTTTGTTGTTGTGGTGTTGGAGGTGGTTATTGTGTTGGTGGTAGTGGTGGCTGTTGTGTTGGCGGTAGTGGTGGTTGTTGTGTTGGTGGTAGTTGTTGTTGTGGTGGTGGTGGTTGTTGTGGAGGTGGTTGTTGTGATGGTAGTTATAATGGTGGCTGGTACGTGTGACTTCTGTGGTGGTGGTTGTGGTTGTTGTTGCTGTTGTGGTGGTTGTGGTGGTGGTGGCGGTGGTGGTGGATGTTGTGGTTGTTGTGGTGGTTGTTTTTGTGGTGGTCGTTGTTGATGTGGTGCTGGTTGTTTTTGTGGTGGTGGTTGTTGTGGTGGTGGTTGTTGTGGTGTTTGTTGTGGTGGTGTTTGTTGTGGTGGTGGTTGTTGTTGTGGTTGTGGTGGCGGTTGTTGTTGTGGTTGTTGTTGTTGTTTTGGTGGTTGTTGTTGTGGTGGTTGTTGTTGTGGTGGTGATTGTTATTGTGGTGGTGATTGTTGTTGTGGTGGTGGTTGTTATGGTGGTGGCTGTTGTGGTGGTAATGGTTGTGGTTCCTGGTTCATCTGAAACGTGAACTCGGTGGACTGCAGGCTTAGATTTCCCTTCTGCAACCCACCATCCTCCTTTCGGGGGATAAGGAAGCAGCTGAGGGAAGTTTGCATGACCAGACAGTTGAGCCGCTCGTGCTATCGGTATCACCATATACTGTATATATTCCGACGCTTTCTACACCCACTAGCAGCACAGTGTTGCTGCATTTCTAGGTAGTGGTCAACTTTGCCCTTTATGAGGAATACGACATCGTCTGCCTCGACCGTTCCAAGATGGCGGCCGCGCAGACGCATCTAAAGTAGTGTCATGTGGCATGTAGTCTTATTTATATCTGTGAGCCAGACAAATCGTCTATCACAATCCCTCCAGTTTTGAAGAATGTCACAATGGACGACAGCCAACCCATAATCTAGGACCAACGCTACCCATGTCACTCTCAAGGTGTGGAGCGTTGAGTCAAAGATGTAACAACGACCACGCAAAAAGTCTACGGACACCAGGCACGACATGGCATGCTTCTACTATGTAAGAGATTTCCCGAAGCGTGAAAGCGAAAAAGACTTCTGATTGGAACATACAGTATACGTTCCCGGTTCGTGATTACGTTTCCTAATGAAATAGATCGGAAATGCGTTTTGTTGATTGTCACTGGTGTTTCATATACGTCGGCTTGTAGTTTTTTTTGTTACATTAGCAGAATACTGCTTGTATATATTGAATACAGACAAGCAGATGATTTTATGGTTCATTCAAAGCTAAATCGTGCGAGAAATCCTCTAACACGTATCATTCAAATTCTTCATTTTTGTCATCGTTTCCTCGAATTTGGAGTGAAAGTTGCTAGAGTGGGTGTACGTAATATAAAAAAAAATAGTTTGCGCAGTGGCGAAGTGACCGTGATGGAGCATTATTTCCACCATGTTTCAAACTAGCAACTCTTTCGACCCACCCTAAAATGTGTGTGTCTGTGTCGGAAACTCAAATCTCAGAAAATATTGATTGTAGAGGGAGAAGTTATTAATAAAAGTTGTTTAGAGTCACAACTTCAGCTCACGTCGCTCAACCAGCATTGGGAACACTGGCCACTGAGCTGTATTATAAGGAGAGGCTTTCTCAAGGGTAGCGGAGGCTGGAGAGGAGGCGAGATCGGGAGGAGGGAGAAGCAGCCGACCATGCCAGACGTCAGTGCTGACAATGCCTGCGACCCGTTGAGGGGGGCTAGAAGTCAGCCACAGATTCCTCCAGCCCAGAAGATCAAGGGGACTGTGGTTTGGTTTAACGTGAGTGCGGGGTACGGGTTCATCAAACGCCAGGATACTGGTGTTGATGTTTTTGTGCACCGCTCGGCGATCGTTAAGCCGAATCCACGCCACCTCCAACGCTCCCTAGGTGATGGAGAGCGGGTGGAATTTGGATTGTTTGGGACTCCAAAGGGTCCTGAGGCCCGGGATGTTACTGGACCGGGAGGTGTGGCTGTGCAGGGCTCTGCTTATGCACGGCGACGTCTCACGGCCCAGGGACATCAGGCTAGGGATCCTGGGAATTCCAAACAACTAAATCTCCTCGTGGAGATGTGTGTCGTGACGGCGAAGGCTTTTTGTGGGGGTGATAAGGGGGCTTTGCGCGTTCTCCTCCCTAGGATCTTTGAGGAGAACGGGCTGCCTTCCCTTGTCATTCCCGAGTGCTTCGCCCACGACATACACTCGATTCCCCGCCGACGGGAGCGTAGGGCCCGGCAGCGACGATCTGCTGCCCCTCGTCAGACCCCGAGGAAGAGGCTGCGTCTCGAGGCTCCCCTCAACAGGGAAACTGCCACTCCATCTGTTGACGACCCGGCAATGTCCAAGACCACGGTTCAGACCACGGCAGAAATTCACGAGCAACCAGCGATGACGGAGGAGGGGCAGGATTCTTCAGATACTGCCTCCATGGCCGAGGAAGCGTCGACCTGCTCCTCGGCAGAGGAGGAGATTCGTGTGTCCTCCCCTCCTCCAGCAGCGGAGGGCCCTCCATCTCGCCCTCCAATCATCGACCTCAAGGATCGGCTAGATGTAGCCTCCTACCGCCGCTTCCTGACCCTCGATGCCCACACCCGGTCGTACCAGCTCGGAGCCACGACCTATACCACCCTCTACGATCTGCTCCGGGCTGCCGACATGGGTGAGGCGATCAGACCCATCCTGATCATCCGCGGGGAGGAGGTACGTCTTGCCGATCTGAGAGCATTCTACCACATGCTCCCGCCACGACCGCAGTAAGAGCTTGGCCGCTAGTGACGTGAGACTGCTCTAATCATCGTGCTCCATATATTTGGCTGGCCTAATGTCCCCCAAGCGGACGATGCCCATTAAGCCCCAAAAGAAAGAAAGAAAGAAAAAAAAAGGGTAGCGCCTGGTAGTTTGTGTGCCTGCCGCCGGCGCTACAGGGGGGCGCTGACTATGTTTATGCATTACACCCAACGCCCGCACCTTTTGAAATCAGCCGACAAGTTCGGAAAATATAGTACCATGATCCACTGTGCAGCTAAAATATAATGCCATGGCCCATTGCTCAGCTTATGTAAGCAACAGTGAAACAGAAACAACAAGCCAAGTGAAATGCAGTGCATCAATACATGGCAAAATACCGAAGCTCCCCCATCAACTTTACCTGGGCGAGACACCCACCCCAGGAGGAGATACCTAGGGAGCAAAAATGAGCTGCGCGGGCTCCATACTAGACGGGCTCACCTGTATCTCTCTCGCGCGCCCGTCTCGCGCTCAGGTAACTCGCTGGAGAGGTTACAGTCACAGCAAGTTGCACCTCCTCCGGACCATCCATCACCAGGTTCAGGGTGGGGCTAATTCTTTAGCCCCAGACAGCACCCCGGAGTCGGCCACCAGCCGCCCACTTGCTGCTTCTCTTCCTCAGCCATACCGGGTGACGGCCACCTTGCCGCATACGGGGAGGAGACGGCCACCTTACCGCCCTCACTCTAACTCCACAAAAGGAGGTCCAGTGACGGCCACCTTGCTGCACTTACTCATACCAGGTAAGTCACCTCGCTGTACACGGGGAGGAGACAGACACCAGCCGCCCTCGCTCTAACTCCACAAACGGAGGTCAAGTGACGGCCACCTTGCCGCACTCACTCACACCAGGTGACGGCCACCTTGCCGCATACGGGGAGGAGATGGACACCAGCCGCCCTCGCTCTAACTCCACAAAAGGAGGTCAGGCAACGGCCACCTTGCTGCCCCTACTCACACCGGGTGACAGCCACCTTGCTGCACACGGGGAGGAGACGTACACCAGCCGCCCTCGTTCTAACTCCACAAAGAGAGGAAAGGTGAAGGCGCACCTACTCACACCGGGTGACGGCCACCTTGCCACACACGGGGAGGAAATGGACATCAGCCGCCCTCATGCTAACTCCACAAAAGGAGGAAAGGTGACGGCCACCTTGCTGCACCTAGGAGACGGTTACCTTGCCGCTCCACCATAAGAACAAAAAGAAAAGGTAACGGCAAGTACCTTCCCCCTCGCTCCCCACAGGGACACCCTCCCTCTTGACCAGCAGTTGGAGGAGGCTTGGCAAGGACTCCTGGTGTCTGGAGTTCTAGCTGTCTCCCTCGACCCCCAGCGGGCCCAACCCCTGTCGGACTCTGCCGCAGCCCACACCTGACGGAAGCTCAACAGCAAGACCGCAGCCCAAGGACCAGCCGAGACGTCCCCAGGACCCCGGGGCGTGACCTCCCTAGCCCCAGGTGACGACCTCCTATCCAGCAGGGTAAGCACAGGCAAGTGCGCCTACTCTCCCTGTTCGGGCCCAGCCCCTAGGCCCAAGCCCCCGTACCCCTGCGGAAGGGCACCCCCTCCCACACGGCCCTCTGACCACTCCCGGACGAGACATCTACAGGTCGGTCTCCTGACGAAGGCCCCCGGACGCCCCGACGACCCCAGGGCCACTCGACTCAGACTGCTGGCCAGGGCCCTCCCCTACCACTGGGCTTTACCCTACAGCAAGCCCCAGTCACACTCTCCTGTCCTCCGGCCCTGTCTATTTGTGTGTGACCTTATTTTCTTGTAAAGTGTGCCATGTATATTGTGACAGTGTTGTAATTTGTGGTAATATACGTGTAATGTTGTTGCCCCGAGTTTTATGCCGTGTTCCCACTGAATGCCTTAAAAGAGCCAGTCCCAGTCTAGAAAGAGAACCTTGCTCCAGGCTCCGTGTCTGAGAGACGAGAAGCCGCACCCTTACACACGCAGCATAACACCAAGAGCAGTGTTCTAGTTGCAATACCATGGTGGAGGCGACGAGTACGGGTGTTCCAATGTGGCGACCAAAGTCGCACGTTAGCTGCGGAGAGATCCCCTCCATACTACAGAGGTCAGTGAATGAAAGTCATCCAGGATGGATACATAATAGTCAAGTTTTCTTCTAACACTATTATTATAGTCTACCTGTTTCACAGATGACGGGTAATCTTGTTCTCTTTTTCTCTATTATGTTTTATTTAGGTGATTGTTTTGTTAAATTATGTAATTTGATTTCAGTTTATATGATTAAGCATTTAGAGTGCTACGTAATGTAAGAAAGCTCTGGAATATTTTGGATGTCTCCGATCTGGAACTGTCGTCGCTAGTAGCACCTAGAACAATCTAGTATCGAACAAGGCTATAAAAGGATAGGGAAAAGAACTGAGAAGTCAGTTTAGCTTTACTTGTGGCCTTGTGAAGTTAGTGTAGCTCCGGTACTTGTGAAATTTGTGAAGTACAGTTGGTAAGCATACAGTGTAATTACTTGGTAAATAAAAACAACGAGTGCGAGAAGCTTGTTATTACGATGCCTAAGCTGATCTTGTGTGCAAGGTAGACCCTACGAAGAACGATTCATTGAGCGACGTTCTTCCCAAGGTCAAGAGTATAT
>JAGKTI010003085.1:33143-60450 GCA_018397915.1 Birgus latro | reverse complement strand
TACTGTGCACGGCATATAATACTGCTATACTGCTGTATATGTGAAATCACCATAATACTGATAAACTAGACGTGATCTGTTTCGAGCAACATCAGCAACAGTACAAATGTGTGTGCTTGCTGTACAGTCACAAATGTTATTGACAAATAAGAAGTGTCATCATATCATCTGATGTACAGTGAATGTGATATAATGAGATTAGAAAATTATATATTGCTAGTATGAAATCTATAATTGGTATTTGCCATATGATCAATCACTGCATTGTTATTAAGACCGAGTGATGTATGATGAGTCATTGTACAAACATGAAATACGACAGTGTTATTGTCGTAATAATCGTCGTATAATGAAGGTGTTACACACCAGTTAAAACTTATCAGTGTGTAATAGTTTTCTCAGAATACAGGTGAGCAGTATCATTAATTAAAATGTACTTAGTTATATAGAGATTCAACCATATTGTCTGACACAATGAATATGATATAATGAGGATGATAAGTATAAAGGACTTCCAGTTACGTCATTAAGCAGCTCAGTGCCATTGTATCAGGTAGTGTACGAGTATGATATGTTCTAATGTTAACGTCAGCCTGGCAATATTGTCACTCTGGGTTGTACAGTTGTGCTAATATTTTGCCAATAAGCACTGTAATCTCACCAGTACCACCAGCTACTGCAATCCTCATATTACCATGTATTACGGCATTGATGTATTATATGTGTTACAGTAGTATAGTATTTTAGTGGTAACAGAATATAATATTAAAATATTATTAAAGTAGTATTATCGTATTATAGCAGTAACGTTGGTTATGCACTACACGATACAATCATTTAAATCATAGAAGCCAGGCTAGGCGGGACGAGGTGTCACTGGCTGCAATCATAAAGCTATTGCAAGCACAAAGTATACAACTACAAGCACAAAGTGTACAACTACAAGCACAGAATGAAGGACAGAAAGGGCTCAAGAATGAAATCAAAGAACAATTACAGGCACAAAGTGAAAAACAAAAAGAATGATACGAACAGCTTCAAGAGGCATTACAGGATCAACAGAGGGAATTACAACAGAGGATGCAAGGACGGCCAGATGCTTTCATGGGGAGAATGAAGGAAGAACAGGAACAATATGCTGAGCTACAGAAGCAGAAGTATGAGGTAAGCAATAATGTGATGGAGTGCTGACAGCATGTAGATAGCCAGTATAAGCATATAGTCGACCATGTGAAAATAATTAGTGAGAAAATTAAGGCTGTAGAGAAATATTGCACTGCTGCGCCTCAGGCTAGTGTACAGGGAGCATATGAAAAGAGTGGACAGTGTTTGGTGTTTCTTGATGGATCCCAAGCATCTAAAGGTAGCATTACAGGGTTGAATAGTCAGAAAGCAGAAGTTTTAAGCCCTGGCCTTAATTGTGATGCCCCAGTTTTCAGGCCCCAAACCCGTGAAGTGCATGGCTATAATGGGGGTCCAATTAAAAAGAAACCTCAGGAATTTGATGGTAGGGTATCTTGGAAAGCTTACCGTGTACAGTTTGAACTACTCGCTGATCAGAATGGTTGGGATGATAGGCAGAGGGCAGTGCAGCTTGCTACTAGCCTCAAGGGTGCCACAATGGAAATTCTGGGCCAGATGTCCGTAGAGGAGAGGAACATTTACCAGTCCTTAGCAGAAGTACTGGAGCGCAGATATGGGACCATGTACCAGACTTAGGTTTACAGAGTAAGATTCCGGACCCATGTACGGGCTCGAGGCGAATCCCTACAGCAACTTGCTCTGACCTGCAGAGTATGGAATACAAGGCATACCCTGAAGCAGCACCTAACCTATTGATGATTCTTCTGAGGGACCAGTTCATTGATTCTCTATGACAGTGCAGAGTTGAAAGTGCAAGTGAAGCAGGCACAACCCAGAAGCATGCAAGAAGCACTAGCCAGGGCTCAAGAATTTGAGTTCTACATCAGGTCCAGTATGTTCACTTTTCAGGCAGGTCGTAGTAGAAGATCGTAGTAAGAAATGCAGCCGTACTGCAATTACAGGGCCAGTGTCAGATGAAGAAGACCTGAAGAGGATGCAGATTTACAGCCATTGCTAGAGTGGCTGCAGCAGAGTAGAGTCCGACCATCTTGGGAAGAGGTTTCCAGATTCAGCTTTGTGGCTAAGAGCTACTGGAGTCAGTGGGATCTTCTTCATTTGAACAACGGACTACTGGAGCGTCAGTGGGAGACACCAGATGAAGAAGACCTGAAGAGGATGCAGATTTACAACCAGTGCTAGAGTGGCAGCAGCAGAGTACAGTGCGACCATCTTGGAAGCTAATAGTTACTGGAGTCAGTGGGACCCTCTTCATTTGAACAGCGGACTACTGGAGTGGCAGTAGGAGACACCTGATAGCCTCAGCAAGTATTGGCAACTGGTGGTTCCAAAGAAAATATGGTCCGAGATGTTGGATGACTCTCATAACCAGATCACTATTGGGCACCTGGGAGTGAAGAAAACTCTAAGCCAGCTGTGGCAGGGGTTCCACTGGATTGGCATGCATCAGGATGTTGAAGAGTGGTGTCAGGCCTGTGATGTATGGTGTGCCAAGAAACTTGGTTGTGCCCCTCTCCAGCTGTACCAAGTGGGTGCACCAATGGAAAGAGTCGCGGTGGACATTGCTGAACCTTTGCCACTCACTGAAGGAGGAAACCGGTATATATGTGTCACCGCGGACTACTTCACAAAGTGGCCAGAAGCCTATGCCATCCCCAATCAAGATGCTGCGACTGTTGCTCAGGTATTGGACGACCAGTTTTTCTGTTGTTTTGGGATGCCACAAGAACTACATTCAGACCAGGGTAGAAACGTCGGGTCTACTGTGTTCAGTGAGTGTTACTGGGAATCAAGAAGACCAGGACGACCCTACTAAGGCCACAGTCAGATGAGATGGTGGAGAAATTCAACTGGATCCTGGGATAAGAACTGGCCAAGCACTGTGTAGAGGGACAAACAGAATGGGACCAGAATTACCTGCATTGTTGATGGCATATCAGTTTGCATCACATGAATCTACCAGCTACACCCCTGCAAAACTGCTGCTGAGCCACACGAGTTATGTTTATCCATTGACTTCCCAATGGGAAGACCACCTAGTGAAGATCTCCCTACAGACACCTCCAGCTATGTGAAACACCTTCAGGAAAGGCTGTTTGAGATACATCATCAAGTGCAAGGAGCCCTTAAGTTTTCAGGCAGTGATGAAGTGCAGGTGTGATGCCAAGGTAAGTGAGGTGAGCTTCAAGGATGGTGACAAAGTCTGGTTATACAATCCTCAGTGGAAGAAAGGACAGTCACTGAAGCTGCAGAGCCCATGGGATGGGCCTTACACAGTGTTAGACTGCCTATCAGATGTAACATATCTGATTCGGGGAGGCAGGAAGTCTCGACCAAAGGTGGTACACGTGAATCATCTGTGATAGTACCATGGGCCAGGACAGTACAGCTGGGACGTCTCTGAGGAATCATGCTTACTCCCAGCCGAGGATGTTGAGGAGGATCAAGGAGCTGAAGTACAAAGGGATGGTGTCAGTTTCCCAAGGGAAGAAGTGACTCAGGAAGAGGATCAAGACATTCCAGGAGGAGTGGACTGTGTTGAGGAGCGGGAACGTCATCAGAAGAGGCATAGAAGACATGATAAGTTGAAGGATGATTTTGTGTATAATTAAATGTTTAGTTTGGATTCAGGATTATATATGAATACATTGTGTAGCTTTGTCGGAACAACAAAGGACTAGGGAGGGGGTAGTGTTGAGAAGCGAGTTTTTTAGTCAGGTATTGCTGGAGTATTCCCGACGATTCTCGAATTCGTTTTTTGTTAAGGGTCAGAGTTGCCAGTTAGCCTACGATTGTGAGTGGAGTTATTTTGTAAGTTGTGCATTAATTTTCATGCTCTTTTTTTCTGTAATGTTTTATTTATGTGATTGTTAAATTATGTAAGTTTATCTCATTTTGTATTCTAAATAATTTAGTGTTAATTAGTGTAAGAAAACTCTGGGATATTTTGGACGCCTCCGAGTTGGTAACTGTTGTAACTGCTGTTCCCTCGGGAATGCACGAGAACTTTGGAGAATCACTCTATAATATAGGAAGCTTATGTAAGGATGGGGAAGACACTAGAGCAGTTTCTGTCAGTTTACAGTTCAGTTTGAGTGTAGTTCAGTGTCAATGCAGTGAAGATTGTATAACTCCGGTACTTATGAAAACAGTGAGGCATAATTGACAAGCATTAAGTAATTGCAGTTATATCTCCGGTACTTGTGAAAACAGTGAGCATCAAATGTAATTATTTGGAATATAATGACAGTAAACTTAAGAAGCCAATGTTTATTTACAACACCTGTGCTGCTCACTGTTGCTGTACACTGAAAGGCTGCCTCTAGGAAGACCAGCTCACTGGGGAACGGCCTTTCTATACTGAACTACTGCAGTTGGAGCCTGTGTCAGTGTGGAACGGGGACATAACATTATTATTATTATTATTATAATGGTAGTTGGTGGCGATCATCATCCACTCACGTGATGTAGTGCTGCATACTTCTTCCTTAGCCTTTATCATTCTTTTTCTGTGCTTGCCCTCCTCTCTTCCTATTTCTTCCATCTTTCCAGTCACTTCTTACTGCTTTTCTTTCTTTACAGGTGGCTTTATATTGAGTGACAAGCCAAATGGTTTCGTGTAAGCCAAGAAACCATTTACAACGCTGGGTGGTAACCATATAACCAAACCATACGCGCTCCCTACGTGTCAGCAAGTGAGTTGGTGGTGGGTTAATGTCCCTCTCCGTAAAACAAATAACTCAAAGTCAAATGGCCACCCCTTACGGAATTATGGCGTCTGGCAATAGGTAGATTATTATTATTATTATTATTATTATTATTATTATTATTATTATTATTAATATTATTATTATTATTGCACCCTCACACAGACCCAACTTTTTATCAGTCTGGTCATTTTCATTGTTGTGTTTCTGCTTTCTTGTAGTTACATACAGGGTCCAGAGATTTAGAGCATGGTTCTAATTCTTTGAAGACCTGAAAGGGAAAGGAAGACTTTCCTACCCTTTTGTGCTGTAGGAGGTACGCAGCTGCCTACAGCACAATCGTAAGATGGTGTGACTACTACATCCATTCATTAAGATTAGAACTGTTGGGTTTCTAGTCCCATGCTACTGCCCTTTTAGGCGCTGTTTGCAACACACGTGGAATACATCGGTTGTATTCGTATTCTTACCCCCTCCTTGTCCCTCCCGTTGTCAGGAAAGTACAGTAGTACAGGTGTGGTGAACCTACCTTTTGCGCCAACAGCAGTCCATACCAGACACACCATCATCACCAGTGTCAGATGCTGTGACCCCGTCCTGTGAGATGTGCGCTGCTGCTCTTCCCCTTTGTTGTGTGCTGTGTTGACCCCAACTCTCTCAGCTTCTACTGAAGTGCTGTGTGCTGTGCTTGGCCGTGCTGCTGTGTCTATCTTGCTGTTCTTGCTCACATCTACAACGTCTGACGCTTTATCTAAATTCGTTTCCTTGTGCACATATTCACAGTTCCCTTGTACACAGTTGCAATATTGGAGTGCGTATTCCATATCGTCATGCATGCTTTTGAGACTGTCGTATGTACAAAGCAGATCTTCATATGAACATTTTGAATCTATGTGTATGGTTTTCCATTCGTGTATACATGGTTCACAAATACACTTATGCACGGTATTTTTAAATAATTTTCCATCATGTGCACGCTGAGAGATAAGGTACACATGGGAGAGCTACAGTTCTGTACATATGCACCTTCTTACACATATATTTTTATGTATACTTCTTTTTATTTCGTGTCCACTTCTGGGTTTGTATACGGCTTGTCATTTCGTGTTTGCCTCACGTGTACACAATGATTACGGTATTGTCTTTTGCCTGTTGAAGAATAGGAATTTATTGTTGTTGTTGTTGCTGTTATTATTATTATTATTATTATTATTATTATTATTATTATTATTACCCATTTTTTCACTTTGCATATTATTCTGCACTATCACTCACAAAGCTCTAGTACCGACCGTCAATCCTGCCATATGTTACGATGGTACCGGTACAATACTGGAATGTAACTCAGACCCTATAAGGTCCCCCTTAATAGATGGGATTGAACTAGTGACCTTGAAAGATGTGGTCCACCCCTTAACTACCGTACCTAGCCACCCCATATCTACCTGTTTGTCTCTGTATATACTGTCTGCCCCTGTCCGTCTGTATGTACTGTAATTATTTGTATACTCAGTATACTTGTATGTTACGCACGTATATTTGTATGTTGGATTCCGTCTGCGGTATCAGAGAAAATTTTGAATATAGAATTATTGTTATAGTTGTCATTATAGTGAAAAGGATGTGGGGAAAAAAAAAACGGCGAATAGAGGTGAGTTTATTCCAGATTAGTTTCGCACACCGCGACAAACGAATTCCATCGATCCATCATCCAGTCCTACGTTGCCCCATGAGAAGCGTAGGAGCCCGGGGCTAGGCGAGTTGGTCCTGACATTTAAGATTAGAGTAACCAGCCTCACTCTTCCCTGAGTGGTATAACATGAGCAATAAACCCCAACCACCAAGGAACAAGTCAGAAATAAACTCATCTCACTCGAGTTTTCTTCCAAACCCTTCCTTCATTTTTGCGTCAGTGTCTCAACGTAATTGTTATTCATAAGTTCATCATCCACCCTTGGATTGCTTCATCTGGAGTGTAGGTGTCCTCGGGTAAACTAATTAAAGCAAACATTAAAAGTGGTGACCAGTCACAGTCCCTGCTCGGCATTTGTGAACCTTACCAATCTCATTCACATGATTATCGTAAGGGTTTCGTCTAATTGAAGTGACTTAATCCACTAGACCACCAGGGTCCATCTCTTAGTTATATGTTACCACCCAACGTAGCAAATGGTTGTCTAAGTACAAGAAACCCAGCCACAATAGTACTTTTTTTGTGTGGGGGGGGGGGTGCAATAAATCATCAGGCTCGTTACTCCTTGTAGTTAGTTAAAGATAAGCACAGCATCTGTGAGTGAATGAAGTGCGCTTCTGCCTACCACATGCAGTAGTAGTAGTTGTTGTAGTTGTTGTTGTTGTTAGTTTTATGTAGAAGGGTTGCAGTTGATGTGGAAGAAAAAACAACTGTTGTAACTGATGCACTTGTTGACGTTGTAGTTGTGACTACTGTGCCTGTTACTGAATGCGAAATTATAACCTTCAGCTTTGTTACTAAAACCTAAACAAGCGACACAGCCTCACAGTAAAACCTAAACACTTCAATTGTACACTGACTTGTATCACGGGTTACAAGAGGACGATACAGAAAACGGCACCGTAAGGACACAGAGAGCACCCAGAATAACGTACACCCTTCCTCACCCAGCACGTTGCACTGCCCCGGCCACCTGCATCTCGCACTTTTATACCCTGCCTGGAATTTTAAACACACTGGACACCGGCGCCATATTGGTTCAACTGATATTCCGTACTGCGGTTCTGCGATGTTAGTGATGGTGAGAGTGGGCCTGGAAAACTGGCGTAGCGCTTGTAGGTCAGCCAATATCGTTGTCCCTCACCACTACAGAACTGAAATAATGTTAGCCGGTGGGTAATGCCGTTGATGTCTGTAGTACGGTATGGATATTGCACGGCACCATACCACACTCTTCTCATTATGCACACCTGATAAGACTTGCTTATTTGCGTCCGAGAGTAATTCAGTTTCATCCCTTATTAGGTAGATGGCACGGTGGCTCAGGTGAGCATCAAGCTCGGGACCGGGGGGTCCCGAGCCGCGCCCGGGACTGCCGTGCCGGGAGGGGTAACGCCCTCCTGTTACCTAGCGGGGCTGTATGATCTCACTGTAAGGTCTAGCTCGGGGGATTCTTTAATCCCTTTTAATCCCTTATTAGGTGCACCTTCTTGTCGGAGGAAGAGCTAGAGAATTTAACCTGTCACATGCTGGCCAAGTACGAATCGGTAAGGGATACCATTAAGAAGGAGAATGCATAGGAAGACTGAAGTGTTGTATTGGTTATGTTTGTGTGTGTCAGAGTGTGCATGTTCTTAGGATGAACCAGTGAGGTGCAGCCATTATACTAGCATGTAAGAGAATTTGTTGCCAGCATTCACCTTAAGTTTCTGCCACAACTGGACTGAACCCTGACTCAGGGCACCATAGATCGAGAGAGGAACGTGATAACCGCTGAGCCGCCGTGGCTTCCCCTCCCTTATGTAAGGATGGTATTCAGACTAACGCGTTACTATTTCATTCACCTGAGATATCCCCACCAGCGAAATGGATGCGCCGTGGCACAAATGAGAGAGGACTTGGAGGAGAGGGAGAGGTTTCCAGGCAGGCTGAGAGGGGGGGGAAGGGGGGGGGGGGAGAAGGGGATGGGGAGATCATGATCATTACACCCTCAACAAAAGTTTCTGATATGCTCATTAAATTTAGACATAAGTCCTCATTAACACCTACTCCTACAACAAATACATAGGGACATCCAAATAATAAAGTCAAGCTGTGTATGTATATGTCTGTGAGTTTGTTCATTTTTCTCGCGAGAAGGGTAATAAATATGGACCTAATTATTCTTGCGTTTGGTTGGGGTAAGTCCAAGGAGTGTCAGAAAACTATCAAACAAAAATTTTGGTGATCACGCGCGACGTGACAGCGTGATATTGTCGGAAGAGCCTTTGTGGTACAGTGGTAAAGTGTGCGTTTTCGTACACTGAAGAACGAGAGCTCGCGCCCTGCCAGGGTGATAAACTTTGGGAGCATTCTTCCGACTAAGTACTGCTTTGGCGGACATAAGGGGTGCTGTGGTTGAACCAGTTTCACATACTAGAAATATACAGTACTTGCACCCAGTCAGCTTGTGCGGGCCGATTATACTTGGTTCACAGACTACACACACATCCAAAGCCACTCCAACACAACAATCACACTTACAAGCACTTCTCACCTTAAATGCAATCTCCGCAGAGCACCACATGTTGGTGGAGTGGAGCTTGGTACACCAGAAAGAAAGAAAAAAGAAAGAAATCGCGTTACGCAAAAATGTCTGTCTGTGCGTTTGTTCGTTTCTTTCACGAGAACGGCAATAGATATCGACCTAATCCTTTTTACATTAGGTCAGGGTAAGTCCAGGGAGTGTCAGAAAATACGAAAAAAAAAATGGCGATCGCGTGGAACGGGACAGTGCAAAATTGCTGCAATCTGCGACACGCGAAAGTATACGAAAAATAATTTTTTCTACATCCTGGTCAGAATTGGTTACAGTGGGCAGTACCGATAAGGAAACAAAGATAGTGGTACAGTATTCACAAACATTTGTGATGGAAAGGCTATTAGTTAGTCCCGCAAATTTTTGCGGGCAATTACTACTGGGACATAACTGAAATCTGGGTGATAGCTCTCCTCGTCTCCCCCCTCCCCCTTTTCCCTCAGTGTCTTAAGTCCCGTCCACACTAGGAGCTATGTTGCACACTCTGTTGCGTTTCATGTTGCCCAACTCGGGTTTTCGTGTCGTGTCGATCTGGGTAATCGTCAACAGCATACCAACCCCCTTTGGGAAAAGGGGTGAGGGGGCAGAGAGAGAGAGAGAGAGAGAGAGAGAGAGAGAGAGAGAGAGAGAGAGAGAGAAACGAGTACAGCTTGCCTCTTGTCCGAACTCCATAAAAAAAAAAAAAAAAAAAGGAGGGGGGAGAGAAGGAAAAAGAAAACTAGGACAGAAAGAAAAAGCAACTTGTTAACAGGAGGGAAGGCCTGCGTACATGGAGATAATACTTGAGATTCCATATGTCATGCCAAATGGAGGGATAATCCAGATTCAGGCGGCTCTACCGTCAGTTCCATATTACTCTGGTCTTCCATGGAAGAGCTGACCTCTTATCAGCCCTCACACTGAGGAGTAAAGAAAACTGGTTGCTGCCAGTAGGGCCGGCCTATCCTGTGTGTGTGTGTGTGTGTGTGTGTGTGATGGAGGGACGTGTCCTCCTTAGGTACGCCACTGCATTGTTATAAAGTCCACTGTTATGATAAAAAGATAATATCATTAGGCAATGAAGACAGAGCGAAGAGAAAGAAGAAAGGAGCCTCCGTTAACCAGCGAGAACACAAATTAGACTGAAGCAGCAGTGAAAGCCTGTTGCAGGTATGCCGTCGATGAATTCGCTGTTTTTGGTCTCTGCATCCAGTAGGTTAAATCTGAAAAAAAAAAAAAAAAAAAACTATTAGACATTCCCATTGGAGACAGGATGACTTAGTTTTATCGGGAATTCCCTTACCTGAACAAAATTATGCATTAGTCAGATTTAATTAGAATGACCCTGAATAAGTCATTGTTAAAATATAATTCAGACTAGAAAGCGCTCAGAGAGCGCATACCTCAGCCAATGCCACTGCCATTAAAAAGGATCCGAAACCGTGGATATAGAATTCAGATCCGGATCCGCCCCAAAATTTAATCAATTCTTTTTTGGTCCATGGCTCACTTCTCCACAAAACTTCATTGAAATTCATTGACAACTTTTGGAGATATTGTGCGGGATATTCCGGATCCATATCCGGATCCGCCCCAAAGTTTAATAATTTCTTCCTTTGGCCATGTCCCACCCTTACACAAAATATCATCAAAATCCTTTCATATCTTTTTGAGAAATCTTGTTAACAGATCCTTGGATATAGGATCCGGATCCGGATCCAGATCCCCCCCAAAATTCAACCAATTCTTTTTTGGTCCATGGCCCACCTTTCCACACAATTTCATTGATAATCATTCAAAACTTATGGAGATATTGTGAGAGATGCTCATGATCAGGATCCGCCCCAAAATATAATAATTTTTTAATGACTTGCGCCCCTCTTACCCTCAGACGAACCAACACCCACTCTGCAGCCCCGAGAGGTTACTCTCCAGCCAGACCAGCGCTCAACAGGTTTGGGGTGGGGCTGATACCACAGCCCTAGACAGCACCCAAGTGATGGCCACTAGCCGCACTAGGAAGGAGATGATCACTAGCCACTCTGCAGCTACATCCTTCCCTCTGCAGAAACCAGTGATGGCCACAAGCTGCACAAGCAGGCAGGTGACGGCCACTAGCCGCACCTCGCCTGTAGTCCCCTCCCCTCACAGGACCTCGGTGATGGCCACTAGCTGCACCAGTGAGCAAGTGACGGCCACTAGCCGCACTCAGCTTACAGTCCACTCAGGGAACGAGACCCTGGTGATGGCCACTAGCCACACCGGAGGGCAAGTGACGGCCACTAGCCGCACCTCGCCCACAGTCCTTACGGGAAGTCGGGCCCCGGTGATGGCCGCCAGCCACACCGGCAGGAGAGAGACGGCCACTAGCCGCTCTACCCCTGCTGCCCTCGGGACCTCCGTGATGGCCACTAGCCACGCCAGGGAGGAAACAGACACCGCCCATCCCTCGCTCCCTGTGACTTCCCCTACGGAGGAAATTCCTTGCTTGGCCCACCCCTCCTGCACCCGAGCGGGACGCCCCTTCTGTTCTCCCCACAGGCAGCCCCCAGGAGGAGCTACACCTGGAGAAGGTCTGGCAAGGCCCCATCGTGACCCCGGGGGTTCGAGCAGTGCAGCCGGCGTCCAGATGAGACCACCCACTGTCGGACTTCTGAAGGAGGGGATGCCGCAGACCACACTTGACAGCAACCCGACTCGAGGGAGACCACAGTCCTGGACTCCCCGAGGCGTCCCCAGGACCCCGGGGCGTGACCTCCCCATCCCCATTGGTCGATGACCTCCTCCCCAGGGTGGATGCAGGCAAGTGCGCCCACTCTCCCTGTTTGGTCCCAGTCCCAAGGACCGAGCTCCCTACCGAGGCCCCCGAAGGGAAGGGCTTCTCTTCACGCTGCCCCGCAGTTCACTCCAGATGACTCGGCCCCCGGCAGGAGTCCCGTGCCCCCAGAGAGAGGGCACACCTGACAGGACTCCCCCTACACCGGGCCGACACCTGTGAGCAGCCAAGATATCAGCAGCCCAGACAGAGTCCTCCGGTCCTGAACGTGCCTAAAACCTGTATAGTGTATTGTGCCATTGTTGTATTTCACTGTATTCAGTGCTGTGTGAATTTAAGGTAATATGCATGTAAGATTGGTTGACCATAGTTTTTTGTGCCCTGTTCCTCTAGTTGTGTCCCCTAGACCTGGTCTAGAAAAGAACCCTATGCTAGTGCGCGTGATCAAAGGGCAAGTAGTTGGACGTTGAACACGTCGCATAACAGTCAAAATCCGTTCATAACATTTTGTGTAATCCTGCTAACGGACAGACAGACAAACAAACCAACGAGGGGTAATGAAATCATCAATTGTTGATTTTTATCTCAAGTCTCGAAAAATCCTCATTTGGTTAAATTCATACATGTGTGACAGTGTTCATGTTAAGGTGTCTGTGTGTACCGAAAACTGTGTTTCTTGTTCATGTAACTAGTTACCTGCCTTTTTGTAGACATACAGATACACTGCTTCAGTCCACATTTAAACACTTGGGATTTAGCAGAACAGATATCTAAAACACTGGTTCCCAAACTGAGGGTCATGGCTTTGTGGGGTCCAGTATAATCTCAAGTACCTGCAGTCGCTAGAAGGATTTCATAGTTTCGTGAGGCAGCATTTATGACGAATCCATTTTCTGTAGACCATCTTGTGAAGAGCACTCCAAGAGACAATGCAAAATGAATTCCTGGAACTTCGAAGCGATTCATTTGCCAGAGATACATTAGGGGTGAGAAACATGACATTTTGGATAAGAATAGAACACAACTCTGTAATCATTAAACTGTCTGGCATTCCATTCTAGCTAGAGGTTTTCATGCTGTTGATCATCAGATTGCTGCAGTGTAATTGAATCCAAGTGGAAGATGACCTTTCCTTTGCCCTTTTTTAGGACTCAGCCTCTAATACCCCTCTTGACAGCAATGTTGTAATTAATGTTGATCATCAAACTGCACCAACGAAATCGAATCCACGTGGAAGGTGACCTTTCCTGTACCCTTGTTAGGACTTAGACCGTAGTACCCTTTTGACAGCAATAATGTAATTATTTTCATACCATTCAGTGTTCAGTCCATCATTTTAGTTTCGTTTAACGTGCAATCTCCTCACAGGAAGCACTGGTTAAGAAACAGGGAAGTGAGCATGGAAGTGAAAAAGTAACTACATGACAATATTATGATACCAACTCTAACATATGGATGTGAAGCTTGGACCTTGTTGGAGGGACAGAATGTCAAAAGTGAGAGCAGTGGAAATGAGTTATTTGAGAGGAGCATGTGGAGTCACATGGAGAGACAGACTGAGAAATGAGGAAGTGAAGGAGCGTTGTGGTGTGGATGTGATAGGAAGTGTTAAGAGAAACACGTTAAAGTTATAGAGAACAAAAAGTGTTTTTAGTTATTAAAAACTGCTTGATTTCATATCAGTATTCATCCTATAGATGTATGGCTGCATAGATTACTTCAGTACTATCTTTATCATTAAGTAATTTAAATCTCAAAATTTAAAAATTTACGAAAGGATATCTTTTTGCTTTAGTTATCCCTGAAAAAAAAAATCGACGCTCAGCTGGTTTTCTGTGACTAACCCAAACAAACCGTTTTGTGGCTCGGTTTGTAAGCGAGCTGTGACACTTGACACACAGTAGTAGGTGAGAATTTTTTTTACCTTTTGCTAATTGACTGGCTTATCTGCGGCAATGTTATGTGTTTACAGGTAGTTTGGAAGAGTATGGCGGTTTAGGAAGGCCTTATCTGACCAGCCATGGCCTATCCTTTAAGGCTCCTACACGACCCAAGAAAGTTTTGTTTTTATTTTTTTTTACTGGCAGTATTGAATGCCTCACTCGAAGTAAACAATCCATTTAATTACAAGTACGTAGATAACGGTAAAGGGGTGTCTCAAAATTAACTACTGTCATGAGTCATACTATTTGGTAATCCTAAAGGAGACATAGGGCCACCCAAATTTAAACAGTTTATTAATTCTGTATGACAGTGGTGCACTGTTTTCTATTGGAATGAAGTGATGACAGGCTCCTTTGTCATTTTTTTATTGATTAACGTATATAGTGGGCTTTTTATTTTATTTTGTTTTTATGTTCATAAATAGGAGGTTCCATTATTGGACTTCATACTGCATGCATCTTAGAGATTACAGAATGTGAAGCATTTTAATCACCAGGCACTGTTTTGCTAACCTGTATCAAATTTTAATGGATATTTCTGTTGTGATGTGTCTGTCTATCTATTGCCAGACACCTTAATCCCATAAGGGGTGGCCACAAACAAATCTCCTACATGTCGCCCTGTCCCCCGCCATTTCGCTGCCCTGCTCCCAGCTCACACCCCCCTCATATACCTCTCCACTCCATCCCTCCATTTCATCCTTGGCCTCCCCCTCCCTCTCCTCCCCTTCACCTCACTCACATACACACTCATCAGTCTCACACTCTCCAAGCCTCTCCACATGGCCAGACCACCTCAGTGTGTTTCTCTTAACACTTCCTATCACATCCACACCACAATGCTCCTTCACTTCCTCATTTCTCAGTCTGTCTCTCCATGTGACTCCACATGCTCCTCTCAAATAACTCATTTCCACTGCTCTCACTTTTGACATCTGTCCCTCCAACAAGGTCCAAGCTTCACATCCATATGTTAGAGTTGGTATCATAATATTGTCATGTAGTTACTTTTTCACTTCCATGCTCACTTCCCTGTTTCTTATCACTGCCTTCAGGAACCAGCAACCTTTCTTCCGTGTTATTCCCTGTCAAGCACTTCACCCTCTAAACTTCCATCCATACTCATCACACTACCCAAGTACCTAAATGCTGTCATATTTTCCATTTCCTCCTCATCCAACCTCACTCAACATTCAATGACTTCATCTCTCTTGAAAACCATAACTTTACTCTTCCCTACATTCACCTTTAAATTCCATTTCTTCACACTCTCCTATTCTCATTCACCAAGCCTTGAAGCTCCCGTTCGTCTTCACCAAACAACGCAGTATCATCTGCAAACAACAGTTTCAGGGAGTTTCCACACACTGCCCTCTCTCATTAGGACCACTCCAACATCCACTGCCTTACCTTGTATCTCCTTTATAACCCCATCCATATCAGAATGAACAGCCATGGAGACATGACACATCCCTGTTTCAATCCAGCCTTCAAACAGAAAAATTCACTTAGTTCACTATCCACACGCACTGCAGCCTTAGCACCCTCATACATAATCTTCATGGCCGTGAACAATTTCCCATCTACTCCACAATTCGTAATACTTTCCACAGCCCTTGTCTGTCCACCCTGTCATATGCTTTCTTCAGATCCATAAAAGCTGCATACAACTTCTTTCCCTTCTCTGGAAACTTTTCCACCAAAGACCTAAGAGTGAATATCTGATCAATGCAACCTTTTCCCTTCCTAAAACCTCCCTGTTCTTCTCCAACTAATTCCTCTGTGATGTACAATATGTTAATATTTGCCTTGTGATCACACCTACCTTCGCCATCGCATGGTCATGTAACGATTGCCGAATGTGCCATGGTTAAT
Organism: Birgus latro; assembly: GCA_018397915.1. Taxonomy (NCBI): domain Eukaryota; kingdom Metazoa; phylum Arthropoda; class Malacostraca; order Decapoda; family Coenobitidae; genus Birgus; species Birgus latro. The sequence goes on along the minus strand of JAGKTI010003085.1, from coordinate 44,798 downwards.
GAATTCTCTTAATGCACATTTTAGTTTGCATGCTGTGAGGTAGGTTATAGTCACTGGGGGATTGGAGGGGCAAAGCCCCTCAGTTAGGTTCCAGCACCTCCAGTTAGTCTTTCTTGCACATTGTGAGGTAGATTGTAAGTTAGTCATGGGGGAGGGGGGCAGAGCCCCCCAGTTAGGTACCTACACCTCCAGTTAGTCTTCCACTGCTGTATATGGTTTTTAAACTGTATACATTTGAGTTTGTTTGGTGTGCTGACATCATGTCCAGTCAGTAGGATCAGCATTAAACATGCTGTTGGGGTAGTCAGGCAGTTTTCTGTAATATTGCTAAGTAGGTACTGTTATACAGTATTTTGTTTGCTCTCCAATTTTTTTAATTGAAAATCAAATGTTAATCACCTGAGATGTATCTAGTACAGTACTAAAATTATTTTCCTTGAGAACATTGGTCTATAAGAAAACAGCTCAGTTTACTGCTTCACTGTCCATTTTACTTACTCCCAAAATTTTTATCCATTTCACTTCTGTTGGTATAACCCTGTGATTGTGAAATTGACTGAGGGATTACGCACGCTGCTGTCATTGGTTCATTCATAAAAGGCTCATGAAAGATTTAAAGGGGGCAACACAGTAGGAATACTCTGTAATGACCAAGGAGGTTGGCAGAGGGTGACTTGGTAGGAATAATGACAAAGAAGGTTGACAGAGGGTGACATGGGAGGAATAACAACGAAGAAGGTTGACAGAGGGCATCACGGTCTCAAGTTTTACAGTAGATCCCACAAGCTCCAGATCCCTGCACCATGATCATGAAGCATCTTAAATGTGTATTTGCGATGGAAATGCCATAGACAAGACTCCCCCCCCTCTATTCTGTTTAAGTTTCAGTGAATGCACTTGGATTTTACCAACCTCTGAGCTGATTCAGTAATTTTGTTAAGGTGTGCAGGACTTCATTTTCGAGTATGAAGAGGATTCATCAGTAAACAAGGTATATATGTTTACATATGGGATAGGTTAGATTAGAAGTTGGTTAGGTTAGCATAAAAAGTTAGGATAAATAAGGTTGGGTTAAATTATGAAAATTTAAGTTAGGTTTGGATAAGTAGATACTGATATGGGCAATTTCATTCAAAAATAACATTCTGAGATGGCATCCATCTGTCCTCGTGCACCATAGGTTGGCATCTGTGTCCTCAGCATCATAGAGATTGCAAAAAACACCACTTTTTAAAATTGTTTTCATTACTTTAAAAAGTTAAAAAACAATATTGAAACCTGGAAACACAGTAAGAAAATACTTAAAGAATCCAATGAAGAGCTCAAGTAAAGAAAAAACAGGTCTGCAAAATAAGATGGTCCTGTCTTCTTTGGGATTATCCTATTTTCTGACATTTTTCAAGTTTGATGATACCTATTGGTAGACCTGTTGTGGGGAGGTGTGATTGAGGGCTCTGCCAGCATAGATTTTTTTGCTGGCATGGGATGGGGTTCAACTTGTGCTAGAGGATACATGGCATTGTGATTTGCAGGCTGCTGCTTCCCCCCAGTAGAGAGGGGCCTGAACCTGAGAGTAGCACCCCAGTAGACTGCCCTGTCAGTGGGTGTATACTAGGGTTATGACTAAAAAACTTTTTTTCAAAACTTTCATTTTCCTGATGTTGCATTTGATGAACTTTTACCCATAGATCACTTTTATGAAGCTCATTTCATTGGATCATGAAAAAACTTCCCGCACCTAGCACCACATTACTTTTAAAAATACATGAGAATACAAAATACTATTTACAAAATAACGTAACAAGAAAAGAATTAACAAGTATCAAGAAATAACAAGGAAATATATACGAATGAATATTGCTAAAATATATTATTAAACAATAATTAAAAGAAATAAAAAAACAAAGGTAAAATAGATAAAATTGTTTGATCAGTGGCCCTTTAGTGTTAAATCTGTGAACTCATTTCTATTGTTTACATTATAAGTGGGTCACGCTGACATTAACAGTGCACTGCATATTATTTGTAAGGGATCTCAATATTAGTTGTACTGTAATTGCTATTGTTGTTTTGTATTATTAAATTGTTGAATTTTAAAAGGATTGCATTTGTTGTCCATTGCAGCCAGACTGCTTTAGGACTTGCAACAAGCAGCTTAACCAAACCGATTTGATGTTTAAAACTGTGTAAATGTATACTGTATAGTTGTTCAAATCACATCATTCATACAATATTGCTTTCTTTGCAGTATTGCTGTGGAAAATTTGCTGTTGAGTGCTGCTTTTTGGAAATATGTCCTTGCAAAGTAAAATGTCAAAATCAGCAGTGGAACAGTATGATGATTTGCAAAATGCATATATGGGAACAGAAGTGATACTAGAGTATGAGAACCTTGGCTGGAGAGATGATTTTAAATTCCTTTTTGAGCTTTGTGAAGCATACAAGTTTTACAAAACGGAGGAAAAATAGCCTCACATCAAATGGCACAAGCTGCCATCACTTCACAGTGCCAGGTGGAACTCACGAGGAATTTTGCACTTATTGCATTTTTCCTTCTTCCTAATTGGCGAGAACAGCTGGGGGTTACTTGCGATTTCATTGCAACTACATGGTCGCGGGCCTGGTTTTCTAACCAACACTATTCAGAGACTGATTATGAAGACCTGTTGTCAGCAATATCCAAAGTTAAGTGTCCCAAAGCTGTGAAATGCTTCTCTACTCACTGGAAAAAGGAACCATCAGTGCTTGATGTGCCTCGCTCCAACATAGTAGCTGAGAGAGCTGTAAAGTTGATGGAGGAGGTTCGTTCTACTTGCAAAACAGACAAATATCTTAACAGCAAATTTATTAACACTAATACACAAATCTGAAAAAAAAACTATTAAAAACACTACGAATGCTATATGTACTCATTTTCATGTATTCCTCATGTGTATTGTATGTAAAACTGACATGTTATAATAAAGAGTGTTTGAGAAGTTAGGTGTTTTAATGTGAAATATGAAACTGTCTTAGGTGCGGGAGGTTTTTTCAAGGTCTGGCAAAATCAAAGTCATTTTTGTGAGTTTTAGGTAAAAGTTCATCGTTTAGAACCCCAGGCTAATAAATTTGAGATTTGTCATAACCCTAGTGTATACTGTATAACGGCAGGGCAGTTACAGTGCCAAGGCGCACTTGGAGGGTGTCGCATTAGCTGTCTTGGCAGGGTGCCTCGAGGCCACTGCGACAGCCACTGGTCATAGCTGGTGGACTGTGGGTCCCAGATCCCATGCATAGGCCTGTGACTGTGTGGGTGGGTGGGGCCTGTGATATGTTTCCCCCTATTATTTATTCGTACCAAATTATGACTAGAAATATCTAAGCAAGCCTGAGAAAACTAAATCACACAAGGGGATCAGAGTGGTGCCACAGAATGTGGGAAGTTTGAGGGGTAGCACGGGGGAAGTAGTTGAGGTATTTAGTAGGAGGTGGGTGGATGTGGGAAGTATTCAGGAAGTCAGGTATAGAGGAGAGTCAGCCAGAATGGTTGCCAGGAGAGATGCACATTACAAGTTGTTTTGGCAGGATAGGGCAGATGGATATGGTGGTTTGTGTGTGACGGTTAAGGAGAAATGGTTGGAATATGTTATGAATGTGGTGAGGGTCAATGATAGGATGATAGTAGTGAAAATTTTGTTAGGTCGGATTATGTTTGGATTTATATTGGCGTACGCTCCTCAGGCTGGCTTTGATGAGGTAGAGAAGGATAGATTGTAGGATGATTTAATATGTGTAGTAAGTGGTATGGGGGATGATGAGATTGTAGTTTTGGGAGGGGACTTAAATGGTCATGTAGGTGAAGCAGCTCAAGGATAGGAAGGAGTACATGGGGGATATGCATATAGTACAAGAAATGAGGAAGGGGAGAGGATACTTGATTTGAGGAGGCAGTGAACATGATTGTGTGCAACACACATTTTAGGAAAAGAGAGAGTTGGTTTATTACATACGAGTCTGGGGGAAATTGTAGCCAGATAGACTATTTCTTGGTCAGGAGGGCTGATAAGAGGTTAGTGATGGATGTTAAAGTTATAGGAAGCAAGGAGTGTGTGCTGCAACACAAGTGGTGCTTAAGAAGCAGGTAATGAAAAAGAGGACCCATGCACTATCCATCTGTCTGTCGCCAGATGCCTTAATCCCGTAAGGGGTGGCCACAAACAAATTGCCTCCATGTTGCTCTGTCCCCTGCCATTTCATTGCCCTGCTCCCAGCTCACACCCCCCTCTCTCATATACCTCTCCACTCCATCCCTCCATCTCATCCTTTGCCTCCCCCTCCCTCTCCCCCTCTCCACCTCACTCACATACACTCTTCTCATCAGTCTCTCACTCTCTATCCTCTCCACATGCACCTAGGAGGAAAATATGAAAGTTGAAAAACTAAGCAGTAAGGGATGCCTTCTATAGTGAGATGAATAGAGTGGTGGCTGAACAGAGAGACGTCGACAGAAGTGTTAACAAACAGTACAGAGCCCTCAAGAGCGACCTCTTGAGAGTCACAGATTCAGTGTGTGGATAGATAATGGGCCCCCCTGAGACATAAAGTAACTTGGTGGTGGGATGAGGGGGATGAGGATGTAGAAGCTGCAGTTAAGGAGAAAAGAAGGCTTTCCTGGGAATGGAGAAAGGGTGGTAGCAGAGAGGAATACGTGGCTGCTAAGCATAAGGCTAGAAGTGAGGTTCACCAAGCAAAGTCTGAATCTGAGACTTTTACTTGACCTAAATAGTGGGGAAATGAGGGATGTGATATTTAAGGTAGCTGATCAGATGAAGAGGGGGACTTGGGATATCATAGGTGAGCAGTTTTTGATGAAAAATTAAGAAAAGGTAACAGTGAACAATGGGGATGCCTGGAGAGAGCACTGCAACTGGTTGTTGAATGAGTAGTTTGACTGAACAGGGAAGGTTTGGAGTGAGCAAATCATGTGGCCCTTGGCCTTTGTTTGATGCAGCTACTGTGAGTAGGGCAATAGATAGGATGCAGGTGGGGAAGGCAGCAGATGTGTCTGGGTTGACTGCAGAAATGTTGAAAGGCTCAAGAGATATAGGAGTGGGGTAAGTCACTGATTTGATAAATACAATTATATATTAGTGTGTTGTCCCAGATGATTGGCTGAAGAGTGTAACTGTAAATGTGTACAAGGGGAAGGGTTGATGCCTCGTGGGAGATGTTGTTTGCTGATAATTTGGTGTTGATTGCAGAGAATGAAGAGAGGCGGAGGAAATATTTAAATGGTATTTGGTACAAGGGCTTAAGAGTAAATGCAGATAAAACAAAAATGATGGTATCTAGGGCTGGGGGCGATACTGTCACAGAAGAGGGGAAGTGGCCATGTGTGATTTACCACAAGGGCGTGGGAAGTAATTCTATCTTGTGCAGTGTTTGTGATAAGTGGGTACATAAGAGATGTAGTGATATTAGAGGTAGACTGTGAGATAATGCTATTTCAAATGTGTGGTGGGTTGGGGGGAGCATATGGAGATTGCCAGGCGTGAAAGGATTGAACTTGCTGGTGAGTCTGTTGAGTGTGTGGAAGAGTTTTGTTATTTGGGAGACATGTTATGTGCTGGATGTGGGGCTGGCTAGAATGAGGAGTGGTAGGAAGAAGTTCAGGGACCTGTTACCTTTCCTGACACTGAGAGGGCTCTCCCTCCATGCTAAGAGATCTTTGTATGCAGCAAGTGTTAGGAGTGTAATGCTGTATGGTAGTGAGACCTGGGCAGTAAAGGAAGAGGATATTCGCAGGCTCAAACATACAGAAATGGCAGTGATTAGGTGGATGTGCAATGTATCCTTGAATGTGAGACCTGGGGGGGGGGGGGCTAGGTTTATGATGGAAGATATGAGGGGTAGGATGGGACCGGAGGGTATTGGTGTCGTGATGAGAAAAGGTGCCCCATTGAATCCCCATACTGAGGAGCTCCTCATTGCTGAGCTTCTCTCTGTGGCTTTTCAGGACCTCTTCCACGTCCTGCTTGTTGATCTCCCCGAAGCTTGCCATGTGCGACAGTTGTACAGTGTCCTGACGTACCTGTTCTACCAGCAGTGTTTACATGCCCTCAGGGAAGCTGGCGAAGGAGTGAACGCACTCCGGCCACAGCTTGCACCACACACTGTTCATGGTGGCCTGGCTTACTTCCCTCCAGCAGCCGTGATATTCTTCGTGGCGTGACATATGTCCTTTCCAAAAGTTCTGCACTGTCGTCCTGTTGTCAGTGTCACACACCCTCACCAACTGCTGCATAGAGTGGTGGAGGTAGTATGTCTTACATGTCGCAGTCACCCCTTGGTCCTTGAGTTGCAACAAGGATGTGGTGTTGGGGGACAGGAACACCACTTCTATGTTGCTTTCCCAGTCCTTCATAGCAGGAGGGTGGCTAGGCGCGTTGTCCACCATCATAAGATATCTGTTTGCCAAGTTCTCCCATGAGGCATACTTCGTAAGAACACAAGAGAGTTAAGGACAAACAGATATCGAAAGCCAGCCAGGCTGTCTTGTTTGACTTCCAAATCACCCCTAAATTCTCCTTAACATACCCCACCAAAGCCCTCGGGTTTTCAGAGTGGTAGACAAGGAGCGGCTTTGACTTGATGTCACCCTCAGCGTTGCCTCCCAGCAGCACTGTAAGCCGGTCCTTCAAGGCCATGAACCCTGGTGTAGACTTTTTCTCTGTTGCAAGGTATGTCTTCAAGGACATTCTCTTCCAAAAGAACCCAGTCTCGTCAAAATTCAAAACTTGTTTCGCACTGTAGCCACACTCCGCGATGATGCGCTTAAGTTTGTCAGGGAACGCTGCCATCGCTGCCGCATCCGCACTCACTGCCTCACCAGACATCTTGATGTTGTGAAGGCTTGCTCACCTCTTAACCCATCGCGTCCGGCATATATTTCCGCCAACCATTCTCCCAGCCGGGCATTTCAGAGATCACCCTTTTTTAAACTTTCATATTTAGCTAATGCTTAACCAAAAATAAAAAATTAAGTGTCATAATACTCACCAATCCTTCGACTTCAAGCTGATTGCCTCAGATTGTCCATGAAGTACATGTAGTCAGAGAGAGTGAGTGGGGAAAGAGGGCGACTTCTGTTGTTTTTTTGCCCATGTCCATATGCGTGGCTGAGGTGTGGTGGCACAACTAAGGCTTTTGCTAGCCCTTCACAATAATAACACTTCCAGAAGACCGCAATCCACCACAAACACCATTTCTGTGTAGGTTTTTCAAAAGTGTGGCGTGAGACAGGTTGTGAGTGCAGTTACTCTGGCAAAGACCTTGAAGCAGGCTGGCTCAACCTACCTACAGCCCTGTGCGCCTTCTTGCCTCACCACCGCTCTATCTTACCTCCACCAGCGCCTTACACCACACATACACGGAGATGTATGTTTGGCTTGCATTGTCACTTGATTCTAGCATCACTGTGCCACTAGAAGTCTGGGCATTATTACAACTAATACAAATACTACTATTACCACTGCTACTTCTACGACTGTTATCACTATTACTACTACGACTACTACTACTACTACCCTACCACTACTGCTACTACTACATAAAACTTAAAATACTGTAATAATATTGTGAACAAAATAGTTATCCATGTACTATCTATAATCCACTAAATTTTCCACTATAACAGATTTTTTTTCCTGTGATTTGTACTTTTTTGTCATAACAAATACAGGTATACCCCGGTTTAACGATGCAGTTGGTTAAGTAAAAACCCATCGTTAGGTGGGGTATCATATTTCAGGGTAGATTTAACATGTATAGGGATGTATTTTTGAACCTTGGATTTCCCCCTCTAACCAAGTCCTAGACCCACCCAAATGAGTCCTGTTACAAGTTTAAAGTCAATCTAAATGGCCTAACGGCTGTAAAAGAAGCCAGCCTAAACCACCATTAAATAACTCACTAAAACCAACAAATAAAATCTGAAAATTATCAAATATATGTCAGGAAGAAACCAAGCTTAGTAAACTGTACTCCAAAATGACAATGTTCACCCCACCTGTGACTAACACACATTAATCTGAGTCTAAAAACAGTTTATAAATCAACCTGAACTCATACTTTTAGTTTAGAATATCATCAAAATCAGTTTTAAATAATTAAAACCCATCATTAAATTGGGGTTTGGCCATCGTGAGGCAGGGTATGGTGGTATATCTATCCCCATCATTAAGCCGGGGTATCACATCCAGGGGTATAATATGTTGAGGTATACCTGTATGTACACACACAAAAACTTTCAGTAAAAAGTAAGGCATTGATTTCATCATGAAACAGACTTTCCGCTTCCATTATTCACATAAATATACACAGTGCTGGTGCGAGGCTTGCCCTACCGCGCTTCTCTTCCCTCCCTCTTCCACCTTCCCCCTTTCTCCACTCCACTATATTTTCCACTATAGTAGAATTTTTTCTTGTGATTTGTACACTCGACCCTCCATTTCCCGTTCCCCAATTTCCCGGATTTTGAGGACATGGGCTGAGGCCGGACAGTATTATCAAATGCCAGAGAATTACCAAAGTCTAGACTAGATAAAGGCCATTTGTAACACACAAGAAGATATATTCATACATGAAAAGCATCATGGCCACCATCCTGCTTCACCCCACCAGTTTCTTCTAACTCATGGCAATATCCCATCTGCCTCTTACCTTTCTCAAATGCCACTTTAAATAATTTATTGCATAACACAGTAAAATTTAAGCAAGGCTTGGACACAATAAAACTCATGAGTAATAAAAAAAATACTTTCTAATGAACAAAGTCAATGGTATCCATTCCGACTCACTTAGCTCACCCGACTTGGTGTGACTAAATACCAAGTCGACACTTTTCCTTGGAAAATATTTTAATTTTTTTTGACAGAGGCTCATACACACCTAATTATCTGAAATTCGCTTTAAAAATTGTACATAATATAACTTACCGTAATTTAAAAATTAGGTTTCAGAGCTAAAATGCACCAATGTTAGCAGATATTTTCCCTTCAGATCGTCAGCATGCCTTGACAGACTTCTGTTTTGCGTAAGTATTTATTTTGAGTCCAAAAAAATGTATCTGGATTGTAAATCGATATTTATAAAAACAAAAGCCCGTCAAGGCGAGTTGTTAGGCTAGAAGCAAAATGCTTCTGCCAACTTTAAGAAATTTTTGCTCTGAATCCTGCTTTTCTATTAATAATTAAATTAAGCACAAATTTTTGACTGGATTTCAGATAGATGTGCAGACCTATATGGTGATAAAGTTTAAAATATTTTCCAATTAAAATTGCCGATTCGGTCCAAGATCGAGATCACATTCGGTGATTGTTTGTTTGTATCTCGTTCATCTGATGAGTGGTTGGCTCACCTTGTGGTGTTCCATTCCTTGTTCATTTTCCTCTTTTTCCTCAGCTTTCTGATCACCTTCTATTATGTCCTCCACATTCTCGTCAGCAACTGTCTAACCAACCATTCTTAGGGTTGTAGCTTGCAAAATACCGCTATTGTATCAGTGTTATTGGTACTGTCAGTGTTATTATTTTATGTACTGTGTATGTTAGTTATGTTTGTATAGGTAGCCTATATTCCAGACTGCTCTAGAATATTGGAATAATTGATGGACAGTATTGGAGAATTCGGACAAAGTATGGTAAAAGTCCGGGGAATGGGATGTGGGGCCGGACTTTTGTGATTCCCAGACTTTTGGGGTTCCCGGGCACCGAGTTCATCATGAAACAACTTTGAGCTTCCATTATTCACATAAATATACAGAGTGCTAGCGCAAGGCTTGCCCTACCATGCTTCCTCCTTCCTCTCTCCTCCACTTCCCCTTCTCCACTCCCTACCTCCTCTTCCATCTCCTCACCCGTGCCAATATCCCCCTCTCCAGGATTGTCAGTACCCTCTGAACCATTCTCATCATTGGAAATAGCAGTTGAACGTACAGGGGGAAACTGTGGACGCACATTGGACGACTCACATGAACCACCCTCCTCATCCAATGCATAAATATCGACACTCATCACGACAGTCGCTTTCCTCAGAATAAGAGTCACTTTCTCCACTCACAGTTAGCGATAATGTCACCTCAAGTTCTTTCCCTATTGCACTAGGCTACCACTAAGGCCTTTTCTTCTCTGGCCTTTGGACTTCATTGGTGTTGAAGTTGACGGTTACGGTTGCTCAGCCGAGGATCTGGACACAGGGAAAAAAAACTTTTTACGCTGGTCTATCCGTTACGGAGGTAAGCAGGTAAATGAAGCGTGACTCAGATTCATGCAGGAGGGTTGCCAGTGGCTGCGTGTGGTGAAAATAACCTGCAGAATATTCAAACAATGCCTTGAAACACCAGATCATGTATACACACCACCTGGACATCCCTGGGCCATCACATTTTTTTTTTTTTAATGCAAGGAAGAAGGAACCAAAGGCCACAGGCCTCCATACTGTTCCTTCAAAGAAAAAGCAAAAACAATACAAAAGAGAGCCAAATTCAAGATCTGTTCAATTCGAGATTCCTGGACACACTGCGTTTGAAAGACTGGAGATCATAGGAAGTAGGAAATACAGACAGAGGAAGACAGTTCCAGAGTTGACCAGTTGCATAAATGAAGGACTGGGAGTAACGGTTAACTCTTGCATTAGAGAGTTGGACAGAAAAGGGATGAGAGTTTGTTGCTAGACGGGTACTACGTGCTCGTCGTAGAGGTGGAGGGATGCAAGCAGACAGTTCAGAGGAACAGTGACCATTGAAGTAGCGTTAGAAGAGAGATAAAGATGCAACAGTGCGGCGAAGAGACAAAGGTTGAAGGGAATCAGTAAGAGGAGGAGAGTTAATGAGACGAAAAGCCTTTGACTCCACCCTATTGAGAAGAGCTGCATGTGGGGAGCCTCGCCACACATGAGAGTTGTACTCCATACACGGGCGAATAAAACCCGTGTACAAGGTCAACAACTGTGCAGGGGTAAAGAAAGTTCGGAATCGGCTTAGCACACCTAATCTCTTGGAAGCAGATTTCACAAGAGATGTAATATGTTCTTTCCAAGACAAATCCCGAGAGAATGAAACCCCAAGCATGTTCAAGGATGATGCAGGACATAACTGTTCATTATTAAACATTAGTGGGTAATCCTGAGGAAGATTTTGTCGGGTTGATAAGTGTAAGAACTGAGTTTTTGATGCATTAAAAATAACAAGATTATTTTTACCCCAATCAGAGATACGAGCCAAGTCAGACATTAGGTGTGCCATAGCCTCATCCCTTTTTTGTTGAAGTAACTGCTGAGATGGACGTTGCAGGAACCGAATGGAAAGGTGAAGGGTGGAATCATCAGCATATGAGTGGATAGGGTTAGATGTACAGCTTAGAAGGTCATTGATGAATAAAAGGAAGAGAGTAGGTGATAGGACAGAGCCCTGAGGAACACCACTGTTGATAGGTCTAGGAGAGGAACGATGGCCGTCTACAACAGCGGCTATAGAACGACCAGAAAGGAAGCTAGAGATGAAGGCACAGATAGAAGGATAGAAACCGTAGGAGGGCAGTTTGGAAATTAAAGATTTATGCCAGACTCGATCGAAAGCCTTTGAGATGTCAAGTGCAATGACAAAGCTTTCGCCAAAGT
>JAGKTI010003085.1:0-23911 GCA_018397915.1 Birgus latro | reverse complement strand
CCTGTACTGTTGTTTGCAGATGATACTGTGTTGTTGAGTGAAGACGAAGGGGAGCTGCAAGGCTTGGTAGATGAGTTTGGGAGAGTGTGTAAGAAACGGAATCTAAAGGTGAATGTGGGGAAGAGTAAAGTGATGGTCTTCGAGAGAAGTGAAGCCAGTGAGTGTACAGTGAGATTGGATGGGAAGGAAATGGAGAATGTGAGTGAATTTAAGTACTTGGGCAGTGTGATGAGTAAGGATGGTAGTCTGGAGGGTGAAGTGCTCGAAAGGGTACAGCAGGGAAGGAAGGTTGCTGGTTCGTTGAAAGCAGTGATAAGAAACAGGGAGGTGAGCATGGAAGTGAAAAAGTTGTTACATGACAGTATTGTGATACCAACTCTGACATATGGAAGTGAAGCTTGGACCCTGTTGGAAGGACAGAAGTCAAGAGTGAGAGCAGTGGAAATGAGTTATTTGAGAGGAGCATGTGGAGTCACATGGAGAGACAGACTAACAAATGAGGAAGTGAAGGAGCGTTGTGGTGTGCTTGAGGACGTGATGGGAAGCGTTAGGAGAAACACGTTAAGGTGGTTTGGGCATGTGGAGAGGATGGAGAGTGAAAGATTGACCAGGAGAGTGTATGTGAGTGAGGTGGAGGGGGCGAGAGGGAGGGGGAGGCCGAGGATGAGATGGAGGGATGGAGTGGAGAGGTATATGAGAGAGGGGTGTGTGAGTTGGGAGTGTGGTAGTGAAATGGCAGGGGACAGAGTGACATGAAGGTGATTTGTTTGTGGCCACCCCGTTCGGGATTGAGGCGTCTGGCAATAGATAGATAGATAGATGTCTGAAGATACCGAGAATACTATACAGAATTTGATACAGGCCAATGAGACGGCGAACCAGGAGATCGAGAATCTGAAATGAGAAAATACTGAATTAAAGCGAAAACTAGAAGAGAGTAGTAACAAAACGGAGAAGGTGAGTAGTGTGTTAGAAGAGCAAAAGCCAAAGTGGGCACATGTGGAAGAAGAACAGAAAGAAGCGGTCATCTTAAGGGAAATCATTCAGGAGGAAAGGGAAATGAACAAGGAAAAAATGGAAGAAAATGTAGTGAAAATATTAAAGAAAAAAGAGAAAAAATTAGAGAAACTGTAGAAAGGAATGGATGTGTAATAATACTGTATTTGGAAAGAGGGAGGAGGAAGAAAAGGTTGGGTCTGTGAGACTTGAGAGAGACTTGAATCAAGTGAGAAAAATACTGGGGAAGGTTGATCCTGAAGGAAACAAGTTGGGAAAAGGAAGTAAGGAGGATAGGGCCATATAAGAAAGGGGAAGTAAGACCAATGAGAGTTAAGCTGTCATCAGAAAGTGTAGCAAATGATATACTTAAAGTGACCTGGAAACTAAGTAAAGAGGCAGGGATGGAAAATATTATAGTAAGAAAGGATTTGAATGAAGAAGAAAGAGAAGTTTTAAAATCTTTGAAGGAACAAGTAAAGGAAAAAATGACAGGAGGACAGAGGAAGAATGTAAAACTTTTTTTTTTTTTTTTTTTTTAGTGTAATGAATATGAAAGTAAGAAAGTGGTATGTGAGGAACTAGAAGTGAAGGAAACAAGGGGGATGGATATGAATACCAAAAAGAAAAGAATGAGTAAAGATAAAAACAGTGAAGTAAATTTGAGTATCATGTACAGTAATGTAGATGGGTTAATATCTAAGAAAGGGGAAATTGGAGACTGTATAAATGAAAATAAACCTGACATTGTTTGCTTGGTGGAGACTAAATTGCCCCTAGGTGTTACTACAAAATTATTTGGATGGAACAATTATAACATTTGGAGGAAGGATAGAGAAAGTTAATTTGGGGGAGGTATAATGATTTTATCCCATAATAACCTAGGAGCAAATTATATAGAAACTGAAAATACCATGGCTGAACTTTTGGAAATTGAAATAGAAGACAGTTATGGAGAAAAGACAGATGTAATAGTATTTTATATGCCCCCCAAAACTAGGGCATGGCATGGACAAAAGAAGATTACGAACAGTTAATAAGAGAATCCATTATTAAACTAAAGATGTTAATTGAACGAAGAAATAGAATAATAATAATGGGAGATTTTAACTGTAGAAAAGTTGATTGGGAAAGTATGGATGCTGGGAATAATGAGGAATCATGGGGAAATAAATTAATGGAATTGGTGATAGAAAACATGTTAACCCAGTTAATTAAAGAAAATACAAGAATTAGGGGCGATGATGAACCATCAAGGCTTGATTTATATTCACAAAGGACTCAAATGATGTGAAGAACATAACCTACCAATGCCCATTTGGTAAAAGTGACCATCTGGTTATTGAGATGGAAGTGGTTGGAGTAAGGGAAGGAGAAAGAGATGAAGAACACAGAAAAAATAGATACAGTTATGGGAAAGCAGACTTTGCTTCCCTGATGAACTTTTTCCAAAATGTAGACTGGATTAAAATGAATACGATCACCAATGTTGATGAGAAATGTGAGTTTTTGATAGAAGTATATAAAACAGGAATTAGTAAATATGTCCCAAAATTTTCTGCAGCTATGGAAAGGAAGAAAGAATGGTTTAACAACAAATGTAGAATGGCACAAGAGGCAAGAAAAAGAGCAGGGAATAAAGTGAGAAGAAGGTATAGTGAAAGGGCTTGGGAGGAGTATGAGCAGGTAAGAAATGAATATGTAAGGGTGTGGAGAGGAGAAGAAAGGAAATATGAAAAAGATATTGTAACTAAATGTAAAAAAGAGCCGAAACTGTTTTATAGGTTTGTAAATGGTAAAATGAAAGTTAAGGACAGTATAATACGATTGCAGGATGGAGATGAAACATACGAAAGAGAAGAACAATTGTGCAAAATAATTAACAACAAATTGCAGTCAGTCTGTGTGTTGGAGGAGGAATTAGGGAACCTGAAATGGAACCCAGGATGACGGGAATGGCAGAAATTACAGTTGATGTGAATGAGGTGCTACAGCTGATGAGGGATTTGGATGTGAGAAAAGCAATGGGACCAGATGGTGTGGCTGGATGGATTCTGAGGGAATGTGCAGACCAGTTAGTGTGGCCTGTGTATGTCATTATTAAGACATCACTGGAAAATGGACAGTTACCTATGGTTTGGAAAAGAGCAAGTATTGTGCCAATCTTCAAGGGAGGAGATAGGGAAGAACCACTCAGTTACAGACCCATATCACTTACTAGTATAGTTTGTAAAATCTGTGAGAAAATTATTAGAAAAAGATGGATAAAGCATTTAGAAGAAAATGAAGTGATAACACCAAGACAATTTGGCTTTAGGGAAGGAAGATCATGTGTTACTAACCTATTAAGTTTCTACAGTAGATTAATAGATGTCATACAAAAAAGAGAGGGATAGGCAGATTGTGTGTATCTTGATCTCAAGAAAGCATTTGACTGGGTGCCCTATAGGAGACTGCTGTGGAAGTTGAAGACATTTGGAGGGGTGCATGGGAAACTATTAAAGTGGATGGGAGATTATTTGACAGGAAGGCAGATGAGAACAGTGATAAGAGACAAGGTTTCACAATGGAGGAACATGACTAGTGGAGTACCCCAGGGCTCTATCTTGGCCCCAATAATGTTTCTGATATATGTAAATGATTTTCCTGAGGGTTTGAATAGTTACATAAGTATATTCGCAGATGATGCTAAAATTATGAAACTTATTAAATGTATTGATAGTTGTAAAAAACTGCAAGAGGATTTGGACAAACTCCTCAGTTAAAGCCAGACTTGGAAAATGGATTTTCATGCCAAGAAGTGTCGTGTATTAGAAGTGGGAGTAAGTAAAAAAAGACCACACTGGACATATAGAATGGGCAATGAGATAATTAGTAAAAGAAAGGATGAGAAAGACTTGGGAGTGATTATTCAGGATGACATAACACCAGAAAAGCATATAAATAAAGTCATAGGAGGAACTTATAGATTACTGATGAACATGAGAGTGGCTTTTAATTATATGGACAAGGAAATGCTGAGGGAGTTGATAGTGACCATGATAAGTCCAAGACTAGAGTATGCAGCTGTGGTATGGTCACCTCATTTGAAGAAGCATATTGATAAACTAGAGAGGGTTCAACGGGTGGCAACGAGGATGATATCATGTTTAAGGGAACTCACCTACAAGGAGAGATTGGAAAAACTCAAGTTACCAACACTGCATGAGAGAAGGGAGAGAGGTGACTTGATAATATTTAGAAATGTAAGAGAATTGGAAAGGATGGATAGAGAGGATCTTTTTGTGTTGGATGATGGAAGAACAAGAGGTCATGGCTTCAAGTTGAGGAAAAGTCGATGTCATAATGATCTCAAAAGGCTCAGAGTCCCGAACAGAAGCATAAGTATTTGGGATGACTTAGACGAAGAGGTGGTGCAGGCGAAAAACATTCATGTATTTAAAACTAGATTAGATAAATGTAGATATGGAGACAGGACAACATGAGCTTAGCTCAGTTCCTGTATGGTACTGCAATTAGGTAAATACAAATAGGTAAATACACACACACAATTTTTTGTGTGTCTGCGGATTTTTCGTAAGGCAATCCTTCGATAGTAGGGGTCTGACTGTATATATTCAGTAGCCCCTGATTTATCCGGACACTCAGTATTTGGACGTGTTCATTATCTGGATGCTGGACCTTGGCTCTGTTAAACCATTATCAGAATTTACTTGCTATTATCCAGATGTAAAAGTCCTCGAGAACTTCGGCTGGCCAGCCATCATGTTCAGACATTTGGTATCATGATTGCTGAGCTCGAGCCATGAGTGGGAAGTGGTCCGTAACCCACAACCAGAGCTAAAATGTCCATCCGCCCCTGTAATGAATGGTTAAAGTTGCGTGCTCGTCCTATCACTCGCAACGAACCTTTAGCACCTGAGTAATGCGACTGTAACCTGCAAACGGTGTCAAAACGTCCGTACTCATCCTCACCAATGTCCAGTATCACACGGCTTACGGGCTAAGTCTTTCCCAACTGCTGTCACCATCAAACACAGACCACATGCCACAGGTACAAGTTCGGTGACAGCGGCCGTCCTCCTCTCTACTGAATGTCGAAAGTCTCCCAGTCACGGTGAGTTGTGTTTCCCCATGGCCACTCGGCGTCTGACAGACCACAAGCCACAAGTAAATGTACGGTAAAAGCATCCGTCTGCCTGTTGACAGAAGGGGGAGAATCCTGCTCACAGCCTCACTTTTCCCTCCATCCCCTCCCGGCTCCCCCCCCCCCCACTCCCCCAGTCCCTACCCTCCTTCGTGGTGATAACGCTGACTCGTAAGTTTTCAAAGTCCTTTGCGATTAATCAACTGCTACTGGTTGTATCGAAATTCCAAAGTGACCACAAGAAAGCTCATGAAATTCTGCATCTAGACATATACTTAACTCTTGGAAGATGCAGGTAAAATTTTGCACTAGGATGGTGGGAAATTATCTGAAGGTAAGTTTTACTCCTGAACACCTTTATTCTTGCTGCATTTCTGTCCTTTTACTTAAAAGTTTTATGTGTTTTTATTAGCTTATAGTATAAACACCAGGGAAGATGACTGTATACCAGTATAACCAATTTCCGGTTGCGTATTTGACCTTGGAATTTTTTTTTAGTCCTGAGAGCAGTCATTCGTCACAGACAGATTTTCAAACTGCTGTCAGGTTTTGTGTCGATTTTGTTGTTTATGCATTGTTTTCATGATGTTTAGCATAAATATGGATAATCCTATGTGTGTTTTAATGTTTCAATATGGCAGAATGACTAGAAACCACTGCCAAAACTAGGAGAGATACTGTACATACAGTAGTGTATAGGTCAGGCGTTTTTTGGTTTTCAGTGTTTTTTTTAATGGTTTTCTTGGTGTTTAGCATTAATATGGATAGTCCTTTGTGTGTTTTGATGTCTCAATATGGCAGAATGACCGAAAAACAGTGCCAAAATTAATATGGATAGTCCTTTGTGTGTTTTGATGTCTCAATATGGCAGAATGACCGAAAAACAGTGCCAAAATTAAGAGGGGTACTGTACATGCAGTAGTGCATAGGTTGGGTGTTTTTTGGTTTTCATTGGTTTCTTTCATAGTTTTCTTGGTGTTTAGCATTACTTTGGATATTCCTATTTGTGTTTTGATGTCTAAATATGGCAAATTGACATGAAAACAATGCCAAAATTAGGAGGGGTTCTGTATGTACAGTAGTGTATAGGTCGAGTAATTTTTAGTTCTCATTTTTTTTTTCTCTCCATGGTTCTCTTGGTGTTTAGCATTACTTTGGATATTCTTATGTATGTTTTGATGTGTAAATATGGCAGATTGACCTGAAAACAGTGCCAGAATTAGGAGGGGTACTGTACATTCTTGGTGTTTAGCATTACGTTGGATATTCCTTTGTGTGTTTTGATTTCTAAATATTCCTGAATGACTGGAAAACACTGCCAAATTAAGCATAGGTACTGTACAAATAGGTTAGGTATAGGTAGGGTCTGGATATGGTAGGGGAATAGTGTTCATTATCCGGATGTTGCCACTACCCGGACATGCCATTGGTTCTGTTATGTCCGGATAAATGAGGGATTACTGTATAGTAAACTCTCAATTATCTGTTGTAATTCAGCCAAACCCTACGCCGAATAATGTGAAAATGTTGGATATTGCATATGCAGCTCAACATTCGACTTTGAGCCGGATATTGATTCTGTCCATCTCTACCCTCTATCCTTAAAACTTTACCATGAGTAAAGATGAAAACTAAGCATATAAAAACAATATAGTAATGATACTGTACAGTAATACAGTACTGTACATACAATTTGCTATTTTATGTACTCACCAAGTGTTGTCACTGATGGGGAGAAACAGCACCGGAGGGTTTGCACTTGTAAACAGTACTGCATACAGTGCGGCACAGTGGTAGTTTAACAATCACAGTAGAGCACTAGGACATTAGCACTGACAAGCCATGAGCTATGCAATACAATACAGTACAGTAGCTTGAACATGGGATGCCGCAGAGTAAGTCAGAGCACCAGGGTTTTGCAACGACATGGTTAGAAGAGCAGGAGTGCACAGGTACATCTTGACTCTGCGACATCCACAGACAAGAATGAGAGCGTGGTCTCATTCTTGGTGTGCCAGATAAGCCACACCCATGATGGCTTCTGAGTGATTGGTGCATATCGGGCATTTTCATTGGCTCTTGAGTTTCTTGATTTTCCCTGGCGCCAGTTGGCTACCATTGATGAACCGGTTGAGACCCCTCAGTGCCAGATATTGCAATTGACTGCCAGTTAAGATCTGTTTCAATGCTGGATGTTGCATAAAATTGCCAGATATTGCTTTAATAGAGTCAAGATAATTGTGCCTGATATTGCATTGGTCTTAATATTGCACTGACGGATAAGTTAGAGTTCACTATTTATACAGTGTGTGTGTGTGTGTATTTACCTAATTGTATTTACCTAATTGTGATATACAGGAAATGAGCTACGCTCGTGGGGTCCCGTCTCTGTTTCTCAATAAGTCAAATTTAGCTTTAAACTCGTTTAAGTTTTTAGACTGGACGATCTCTTTGTCCAGTCTATTCCACAGGTCTATGCATCTATACGGAAAACTATATTTCTTGATGTCCTTCAAGCAGCGCGGCTTCTTCAGTTTCAGTCCATGTCCTCTTGTTGCTCTCTTATCCCATAAAAACAGATCTTCTCTATCAATTGTATCTACTCCCATCATGGTCCTGAAACACTGCAATCATGTCACCCCTCTCTCTCCTTTCCTCTAAAGATGGCAAATCCAGCCTTTCTAGCCTCTCACTATATGACAGATCTGCCAAACTGGGGACCATCCTGGTTGCTGTTCTTTGTATTCTCTCAATCTTGTTTATATCTTTCTTTTTGTGTGGGGACCACACTACTGCCGCATATTCTAACCTGGGGCGGATCATGGCCACTATCAGTTTTTTCATCATCTCTTCATTCATGTAATGGAATGCCACTCTTATGTTGGTCAAGAGTTTATATGTCTCTCTAACTATCTTGTTGATGTGTTTTTCAGGTGACAAACTATCCTGGAACAGCACTCCTAAATCTTTCTCTTCTCTCGCTTTTGTGATTGGTTCATTACCCATCATATAGTTCAGTGATGGTCTCTTGGTGCTTTTACCCATTTCCAATATTTTACATTTTTTTGCGTTGAATTTCATTTCCCACATCCGGCTCCAGTCATGTATCCTATCCAGATCCTCCTGCAGCATTTTACAGTCCTCCTCAACCTCTACCTTCCTCAAGATCTTGGCATCATCAGCAAACAGACTTGCATAACTGTTTACTCCATCTACCATATCATTTATGTAAATCAGGAACATTACTGGTGCCAACACCGAGCCCTGTGGGACACCACTTGTTACTTCTCTCCATCCAGACATCCTGTCCTTTATTACTGTCCTCATTTGTCTGTCTCTCAAAAAGTCTTTCATCCATTCCAGGAGGTTACCCTTCAGTCCTCCTATATGCTCTAGTTTCCACATTAGTCTCTTATGGGGTACCTTGTCAAAGGCCTTCTCCAAATCTAAATATACACAATCCACCCAACCGTCTCTCTCCTGCAGCACATCAATCGCTCTTGAGTAAAAGCTCAACAAGTTGGAAACACATGACCTTCCACTTCTAAATCCAAACTGACTTTCAGTCAAAATATTCATCTCTTCCAGATATTTTATCCACCTATCTTTCAGAACCTTCTCACACAATTTTGCAACCATGCTGGTTAGGGACACTGGTCTATAGTTCAGGGGTTCTTCCTTGTTTCCTTTCTTATAAATTGGTACCACATTTGCTCTCTTCCATTCCCGAGGCACTTTCCCTTCTTCCAGCGAACACACAATTAAACTGTGAATCTTATCTGCCAGTTGGTCTCTGCATTCCTTCAGTACCCAATTTGAAATTCCATCTGGTCCTGGGGCTTTCCTTACATCTTGAGTTTCCAGTAATTTGTACACTTCCTGTACTTCCACTTTTATATCTTTTATCACTACACTCCTAGTCACTCCTTCCCCCTCCACAAACTCCCCTTCATTAGTAAAAACTGATTGGAAACGTTTGTTCATTATTTCAGCTTGCATTGCCGCATCATTATAGACCTCTCCTTCTACTTTCAGTTTGGTGATTCCTTCCTTTTGCTTCAATTTGCCATTAACAAATCTATAAAACAGTTTGGGTTCATCCTTACATTTGTCGATTATACCTTTTTCAAAGTTCCTTTCTTCCTCTCTACGAATTCTTGTATATTCATTTCTAGTTCTTTTATATTCTTCCTTTGTTCTGTTATTACATCTCTTTCTCCATTTGTTCCATGCCATGTTCCTCTCTTTTTTTGCTATAATACACCTTCTATTAAACCACTCCTTTTTCCTGTATTCTTTCCCACTTACTCTTGGAACATATTTATCCACTCCTGAATTATAGAGGTCTAGAAAGATATCCCACTTCCTCTGAATCTCTCTTGTTTCTCTGAATTTTCTCCAATCTGCATTTTCAAAAAATTTACTCAATTCTGTAAAGTTTGCTTTCCCAAAGTTGTATCTTCCCTGCCTATGGAGCTCATCTCTTGGCACCACGTTCCCTATTATCATCTGGAACTCAATGACCACATGATCACTTTTTCCCATAGGACACATATATTTCAAGGATTCAATTACGTCAGGTTCTTTGGTTAGCAGTAAATCTAATCTTGCTGGGGTGTCATCACCTCGGAATCTTGTCTCTTCTTTGACCCACTGCGTCATTACATTATTCATCACAATGTTTAACAATATAGTGCCCCACGAATCTTCGCCACCTCCTGAGTCCCATTCCTCCCAGTTCACCTCTTTACAATTAAAATCACCCATTAGAATTATATTGCTGCTTTTCTCAATCACTTTCTGTAGGTAACTAACCATGTCTGACAACATCTCCTGGTATTCATCATCAGTCCATGCTCTTGTCTTAGGTGGAACATATACTACTGCTATATCTCTCTTACAGTTCTCTCCAGTTTCTAATTTCATGTTTATCACTTCAGCCCTACCCTCTCCCATTTCCACAGAATCTATATTTAGGTTATTCTTCACTGCTATCATCACTCCTCCTCCCATTTTATCTTTTCTGTCTCTTCTCCACAATTTGTATTTACCATTTCCCATATGGATATCAATATTCTCCCTTAACTTGGTCTCTACAAAGCACATAACATCAGGTTCTTGTACCCTCAAGAAATCGTTGATTTCTAACATTGCCGATATTAATCCATCAACATTAGTGTACGCCACTTTTAAACTTTTTTCGTTATTACTTATACCGTCTTTTCTCCTCCTCTCCGTCGGTACCATTTTCTCAATTTCTGGTCCATAACTCTCCAATAAAACACTGTCTTCTCCTTTCTCCGTTCTTTGTTCGTTTTTTGCCTTAGCTTCCTTTACTAACTCCTTTATTTTAGCTCTTTCTTCCTCATTTGCATCTCTCCTTAACCAGACATTTTTGAACCCCTCTTTGTCTGCTAATTTCTATGTCCTATTCATGATTTCATTTACTATTGCCTGGGACTTGAACTTCACCTTCAATGGCCTTGCCCCTCCTTCCTCATACTTACCTAACCTAAACACTTCTTCAGTCTCTTCTAGGGCTTCATTGTTACCCTCCATGACTACTGATAATATTTCTTTAACTTTATTCAATTCTTCTCTTTCTCTTTCAGATCTTATCGTGATACGCTTTTCTTTTACCCCTAAAATAATTACACATTTTTTCTTATCTGCTACATCCCTGACTAGAGCTTCTCTACTTTTCAATACCCTAACCACTTCCTTCTCCACCTTTTCCTTGCTTTGTTGTTCAATAATCTCTTTCAAATTTACATTCCCTTCCTCCTGAATTTTCTTCCACCCCTTTTGTTGCTCCTTGATTTCCTTAATATGTTCATCTTGCATCCTTGATTTTGAATCATACTCCTCTAATTTACTTTTCATTCTGTCTCTTTCTTCTTCCAACCTCCTGTTTTCCCTCTTGAGGTGTTCTATTTCATTTGTGGCAGATTCGTTGCTCGTTTTTAATTCTGTGACTTCTCTTTCCTGTTCTGCACTGCGTGTGTAAACTTTTTCCAGATTGTTCTTTAAACCTTTGATCTCTCTCTCCTGTTGTAAGGTCCTCTCTTGCAGCTCCCTAATTACTACCCATACCTTCATCAATTCCTGGACATTCTTCTCCGCCGTTTTTTCTACTCATGTGTGTGCATGTGTGTAAAAGAACTTAGAATGGAGTCAGATGTAGACTGAAGGAGGGGGGCATGGCCCTGAGCCCCAACTGCAGAGGGGGGCATGGCCCTGAGCCCCAACTGCAGAGGGGGGCATGGCCCAGAGCACCAGCTGTTGAGGGGGGTATGGCCCAGAGCACCAGCTGCCAAAGGGGATATGACCCTAAAATGGTTGAGAGCTAAAGCATCTGTGGTATGTTAAAATTATGTTAGGTTCAGTTAGGGTAGCTCACTTTAACATTGATGCAATAGTGGACAGAGCCACGAGCTGGGGAGTTCCCCCCGTCCAGCTTCCATGTTTGCTAGCTTAAGTACAGAATGTTGTATAGGTAATGGAAGTCTTAGTTAAGACTCACCCTAAATTGATGAGGCAATATACAAATTTTATTTTTTAAAATCATACATGATTATGGACTAAAACTATACTTAAACTTTTTTTTCTTCTTCTTTGGATGGTATTCTAGTGAATTAAGGTGCTCCAGCAGGATGTGACTGCCGGCAGTCAACTTCTAACGGGTGGTTGAAGTTTGTTGTGTAGGTGGTGTCATACAGAGGTGAGCAGCTGGTCACTCTAGCCCCAGGCCTCCTTGTTCCTGAGGGGACAATCTTGGATTGGATGATGGCTGAATGGATTCCTGCTGACACTGTACTTGTGAAGTACTTTCAGCTGCTGACTGGAAACGTCAGGCATTACATTATTAAGAACATAGATATGAGAAGTTTGATACACAGTTTACATATACAGTAAGACTTCACTATAACGGACTAATGTGCGAAATTCCGATAAAAGCGACATCCGGACTTACCCCTGCTAATCCGGACTTTTTCCGATATATCAGACATTAGTCCGGATTGCATCAGTGGTTTTCACCACCATTGCAGTATTGTACTGTGTTATACCTTCACTACATTAATCAAATGGTATAATAATACTGTACTGTGCACTGAAAAACATGTCTTTTACTTGTCTTATTGTGGTGAACATAGCTGAAATTGTCAGGCAGTCCAGACTGCTTTCTGGCTATATCGGACTTTTTCCGATATATAGGAGTTTAGTCCGGTAGCTCCTCGAGTCCGATGAAAGCGAATTCCGGTCTACTGAAGTCCGTTATATCAAGGTTTTACTGTACTATTTTATCACCAGCTCCACCTTGCCCTTGTAGCTTTATGTTGCATCACCTCCCACCACAGAGAAATAAAAAAAACAACTTCCCAGCACTACACAGAGTGCCTCAACATCTGATAGTATATTCAGATTCAAATTCAAATTCAGGTTCTTTATTTTGCCTGTAAACAATTAGAGTACGATAGTATACATAATTTAAAAGGCAGAGCTCATGAAATTAAATATTTCTTATGAACTCAGTAATTAGTTGTACCTTACTTGTTAAGGGAAAACACTGCACAATACATAATGAAAGCTCGCTATATAATTTATATAGTGTAATTCAAAGGAAACTATTTATCTTATTAGGTACTTGTCTGCTGTACCTACAACCAGCGCACTGTCCTTATGGTCTCACAGGATGATTGGCAAATATATGATGCTGGAGACTTCTCGCAGCTGTGTCGGGTGGGTGCAAGGACAGGTGAGCGCTGGTTGGGTGGGGACTTCCTCACAGCCGACCGTGTCATAGTGTGGACTGACTTGGGACGTGCCTATATCTACAAACTGCCTACCAACTGCATTGTGGAGAGCAGAGCCTTCCACAACAAGCAAGTGGAAGGTGACAACCCCATCATGTATGGCATTGTCAGGCCACAGAATGAGGAGCAACTGGTGAATGCCCCATCCTGGCAGTTCATGACCATCCCCCTTGAGTCTGGTGCAGAGAAACTATTATTACGAGGGGACTGTGAAGGACAGATAATGTTGTGGCGACTAGCAGACGTTTCTGACAACCAGCTGCTTCAGATCAACCAAGTGCGGCCCTTCCAGCCACTGCTGTTCCCTCCCACCCTCTCACACTCGATGGTTAAGGCTTGGAATGCCATGACGCCCCCTCCAGTAGGTGTCCTAGACCAGTTGGAAGGAGGGCGAGGTCCCCCACGCATCACAGCCAGCCTTTTCCTGCCACTCCAAGGCCGCCTGGCTTGTGGTCGGGAGGACGGTTCCATCATACTGGTGCCTGCTACTGAGGCCATCATGTTGCACCTCCTCCATGGCAAACACCACCACTACCACAACTGGGCCCAGCCAATGGTGCTACGAGGGCACCAAGGTCGGGTGAACTGCCTACTGTACCCCCATGGTGAGTCGTCACGATATGACCTGGCCCACCTGGTGTCTGGGGGTATAGACTTCAGCATTAATGTGTGGGACATGTACACAGGCAACGTAGTCCATCGATTTGTTGTGCAGGCTGGCCAGGTCCTACAGCTCTTGGTCCCTCCACCCACATGCACACTAGCACACTACGCATTCAGACCTGCATCTGTAGTGTCTCTGAGGACCACAGTGTTGCCTTGTTGAGCCTGAAGGAGTGTAAGCTGGTGTTACTGGCCTCCAAACACCTATACCCTGTGGCCTCTGTCAAGTGGCGCCCGGATCATGACTTTCTTTTGGTTGCAACGCAGGATGGATCTGTTTATATCTGGCAGATGGAGACTGGTCACCTGGACCGTGTACTACAGGGTGTGACAGCAGAGGAGGTGCTGGGTGCGTGTGATGAGCACATGGCGGGACATGGTGGTGGTGGGGGAGGTGGGGCTGGCTCTGAGACTGGCCTGGCCAACCCTGCTATCCACCGTTTCAGAGGGCTCAGACACAGGAACCTTGCAGCCATCAGACACACAGCTCAGCGTGGGATCCAACAAGTATTAGGGGAGCAGAATAATCACCAAGATATTCACGACAGCTCCAAGATGCGCACCTGTCCACTGATGATACAGGGACTGCGAACTAACAAGCAGGATGCAAATTCTCACGTCCTTTTCTTCGACATTGAGGCATTGATAGGTGGCTTTACATTGAGTGACAAGCCAAATGGTTTCCTGTAAGCTAAGAAATCATTTACAGCGCTGGGTGGTAACCATATAACCAAACCACGCGTGCTCCCTACATGTCAGCAAGTGGGTTGTTGGTGGGTTAGTGCCCCTCCCTGTAAAACAAATAACTCAAAGTCAAATGGCCACCCCTTACGGGATTATGGCGTCTGGCAATAGGTAGATAGATAGGTGCTTGTATTTGTATGATATGTATAATTATAATTAAAATGGAAGCAACATAACAAAATTCATATAAATTGCATCACTATTGGTTTACAATTGTATATTTTTTAGTTTTTATCTTTTTAATGGTTGGTAATAATTTTCAATTCATCTGGCAACTTATTCCATATTAAACAACCAGAATAAGCGACAAATCTTTAAAATTTTTCAGTTCATGGTTTAGGGGGTCGTAAGTTAAATCTACTATTTCATAAATTGTGAAGATGAAGACTGGATGTTTTCTGAAAACTGATGACAGTGGGATGGCATAATTGATTATACACAAATTTTAGCATCTATTTTATATATATCTTGTATTTTTAGTATCCCTAAATGCTTAAAGAGGGGATCAGTATGTTCTCTGTAACTTACTCCTGAAATTATTAAGACAATTTTTTTCTGAAGTAAGAGAAGTTGCTGCATAGAGGACTTTACTGCCAAGCCCCAGGCAACATTGCAGTATTGCAAATAGGGTAAATTAGACTGTAATATAAAGTTTTCAATACATCTTTAGTTAAGTTGTTTTTGATCTTGAAAATTATTCCAGTTGATCTGGCTAATTTGCCACTAGTGATATACAGTAGGCGCGGAAAGTTGACGCCATCTTAAAAAAAGAAAACATTCTTGTGGTTAGCAAGGAGAAACAAATAAATTAACACTCACCATTGAATTTAGTATTTACTGGCATTCCCCTTCACCTTTATTATCTTCTTAAGGCGTCTGGGGAGACTGATGGTGTAGTTTTGCAGAACAGATGGACTAAAACTGCTCCATAGCTGCTTGACTACAGCCTCAAGTTTAGGCAAAGATGATGTGCCGCTTCATGTGCGCCCATAAATTCTCAATGGGATTGATATCTGGGCTGTTTCCGGGCCAGTCTCGAATAAAGGTAACTTCACAGTCTGTTAGCCACTGTTTCACTGACTTTGCAACATGTGCGGGGGCAGAATCTTGCATAAATACTCTTGCCTTGGTTTTATCAAAAGAGTCACTTAAAACATCACATAATAGCTCCAAATAATTGTTTTGGTTCACTTTTCATTTGCAGGTAGAATTACCAACTCACCAACACCATAATATGTAAAGCAGCCCCAAGCCATGAGTGAGGCTGGTTATTTAACAAACTTGGAAGTGTACTTAGGATCCAGGGGGTCACTGCCTGGTTTGCGGTACACTCGTGATGAAGGGGTACCAGTGACAGTAAATGTTGACTCATCACTCCAAAGCACAGTTTTCCATTGCTCCTCACTCCAGGCAAGATATTTCTTACAAAAATTTACTCTCTTTTTGTTCTGAAGTGCAGTTAGCAGTGGTTTTTTGCGAGCACAAAAACTCCTGTAGCCCAGATCGTCATGCAACAGTTGCTGCACACTTCTGACAGACACATCTGCCAGCAACTGTGGGTTCTTTTCTTTTAAATCCCATGCTGTTAGCCTTGGATTCTTGCTAACTTGCCTTGAGATCAGCTGACGGGTCCTGAAGGTTGTCTTACGAGGTCTCCCAGGCTTGGGAAGTGGAGTGGGAGGAATGGCCTCCCCACTGTCCCTTGAACCGCTTCACCAGTCTCTGCACTGTCCTCAGTCTAACACCATCTGATTTGCAATAAATGGGAGTTTGTGGCCAGCTTTGTATAAAGCAATCACTTCCACACATTTGTCCTTGCTTGTGGTTACTTTAGGCATGATGAGAATGTGGTAGGTAACCAAAGAACTGTGTTATTTGAGTCAAAACATGCCCTCGTGGTGCATCACACACAGAGACAATCCTCCTCCTGTGGCTGCCCAAACATTACTGAGCCTGCTCCTGTGGTGTCAGACCTATCAAGCAGGGTTGCCAGCTCCCGTTGAAAAAGCGTCAGCTCATTTCGCATCACAGGGGAGGGTAGTATTGACCCTACTTCACTTAACGCGAAAAAGAATGACGTCAGCAAAAAAGCGTCAATACTTTCCTCGCCTACTGTACAGTGTATGTGATCTTTCCAAGATAACTTTACATCAGCAGTAACACTGAGGAATTTCGTGTAGGTACATATTTCGAGTACATTATTTCCTATTCTGACGTTAATGTTTTGGTTTTAGTGCTTATTTCCTGCACATATTATATAATGGGTTTTCATAGCATTAAGTGATAGTCTGTTTGCTAAGAGCCAGATAAAAATATTATTCAGCTCTATATTCATAGTATGCTCTAGAGTTACTAAATCTGAAGCTGAGTGAAAAACATTAGTGTCATCAGCAAATAAAATAAACTTCAAAATGCTAGATGAATTGACAAAGCCATTAATACCTGTATATATAAGAAGGAGTAATGGCCCCATGGTTGAGCCCTGGGGTACACCAGTGGCTACAAGTTCGTTACTGTATCTGACTGTTCATTAGTGAACTGTTGTCTCTCATATAAATAGCTACAAAACCAGGACAGTTCTCTATTTCTTGCCCCATAATGTTCTAATGTACGAATCAAGATGTCATGATTAATAGTGTCAAAAGCTTTTTTTAAATCTAGGAAAACACCCATTGTAAATTTCCCATGTTCGTAATTTAGCATGATATTATTTAATAAGTGAAGGAGCGTTGTGGTGTGGTTGAGGACGTGATGGGAAGCGTTAGGAGAAACACGTTAAGGTGGTTTGGGCATGTGGAGAGGATGGAGAGTGAAAGATTGACGAGGAGAGTGTATGTGAGTGAGGTGGAGGGGGCGAGAGGGAGGGGGAGGCCGAGGATGAGATGGAGGGATGGAGTGGAGAGGTATATGAGAGAGGGGTGTGTGAGTTGGTAGTGAAATGGTAGGGGACAGAGTGACATGGAGGCGATTTATTTGTGGCCACCCTGTTCGGGATTGAGGCGTCTGGCAATAGATAGAATTTTATAATTGCTGTTTGTGGGGAATAATTCTTTCTAAAGCCAAATTGGCCTTTGGTCAATACATTTTTAGCCTCCAGAAACACCAGCAGTTGATCATACTTTGCTTTTTCTATTACTGTATTTTATTTATTGTTGAAAGTATTGATATTGGACGGTAATTTTACACTTGAAGAGTATCACCACCTTTGTGTATTGGTATTATTTTTGCCACTTTCAAGTCATTTGGAAATGTTCCATTACAAAAAAAGAGATAGATCAACTCTGATATCACGTGAGCTACAACAGATTTTGTTTGCTTTATGAATTTAGTACAGTATGTATTGCATCATGCCCAGGACTAGATTCCATCAAAGTCATAACACTATCAGCTACTTCCTCTGGTGTCATTGGGGATAATCAAAAGTTAGGGTAGTTACCATTCAGATACTGCATTGGTGAAATATTACATGTTGGCAGACTGTTTTCTAACTTTTTACCAACTGTAGAAAAATAGGTGTTTAAGTAGTTTCATACTTTATAAGGGTCAGATTCCAGCTGGTCTGCAATCATAAATTTTTCAATATTAGTTGTTTTATTATGAAATTTCTGCATCAGCCCATTAATAACTCCCCATACAGCTTTACTATTACCAAAGGCTAATTGCAATTTAGTTTTGTAGTAGTTCTGTTTTGCACTGTTTAAGTGGTAAGTGGTGGTGACCATCATCCACTCACTTGATGTAGTGCTTCCTACTTCTTCCGTAGATATCATTCTTTTTCAGTGCCTGCCCTCCTCTCTTCCTATTTCTCCCATCTTTCCTGTCACTTCTTATTGCTTTTCTTTCCTTTACAAGTGGCTTTACTTTGAGTGACAAGCCAAATGGTTTCCTGTAAGCCAAGAAACCATTTACAATGCTGGGTGGTAACCATATAACCAAACCATACGTGCTCCCTACATGTCAACAAGTGGGTTGGTGGAGGGGTAGTGCCCCTCCCCGTAAAACAAATAACTCAAAGTCAAATGGCCACCCCTTACGGGATTATGGCGTCTGGCAGTAGATAGATAGATAGTTTAATATTAACCATATTTCTGTATTTTCTATATTCTCCATAGGTTATAGGTTTCTTTGTATTTTTTTTTTTTTTCAAAGAATATGCCTAGTTTTAATAAGCTTAACAAGTTCGTTTGTTACTCAAGGTGTACGAATTCTTTTCACTGGAATTACAGTACGGTATACCCAGTTGATGGGGACCGATAATAGTATGCTTATCACTTCCTTTTTGTGCAGTTCTAAGCAATTTCTTTTCAATGAACCTCAGTTTTATAGAAAGAGAGAGAGAGTAAATAGGAGGGAGGGGAGAGGCAGTTGTCCAGTGCTTAGCTCTGTCCATTACCTCATTACTGTATGTTAAAATTAGATTAGCTCAGCTCAGCTCAGCTCAGCTCAGCTCAACTCAGCTCAGCTTATCTTCCTTGTAGACTTATTTCCTCCTGTTTACTATGACATTATATATTTTCATACTTTAGACCATCTCCATTTTCTGTTTGTTTACTGTTATAATCCTTATTGTTACAGATTCAAAGTCCAGAAAACCACCACTCTCACTACCACCATCACCATGTCACTAGATCAAGGGGTGAGTGCTGCATCTTTTTGCCATTTACCTGATATCTAGCTTGTGTCAGTATTTAGCAAGTCATCCTGTAATGGTTGAGACATCTCTAGTATTCTATTTCAGGTAACACCAGATTATTTTAGTTAGCCGAGGTTGAGTCATAGGAACCTGATATGTGTCAGTAGTGACACCATTAACCCCCTGGAGTCATACAAGCTTAAAGGTGTCAGTACTAATGTCATAAACCCCCTTCCCCCCTGGTTGAGATATGAACTGTATAGTAGTATTCCAGCAAAATCCAGATGATTTTAGTCAACAGAGAGTGAGTCATGGGAACCTGAAAGGGTTAACATATAAAGGACATTGTTTAGGTAGGGTGGAGTTGTGGTTTTATTTGGTAAGATGATGTTGGACTAGACATAGTGTGAATTGATTGTGTTGTGTTTGGTAAGGTTCAGTTGGGTTTGATTAGATTACAGTACAGTGAGTCCTCGATAAATGAAAACTCGAAATTTTCTGTGTTACAAAAGCAATAAATATAGGACATATTCCACAATATGAAAGTATCTGTCTCGATGATACAAAAAGCAATACAAAAGGAAATACAAAAAATTCAAAATGGGCTCTGTGCACAGCACCGCGCTCGCGTGCGGCGAGAAAATGAACTAACCCCTCTCTGGTAAACAATTTTTCGCGTGCTGCTCAGTTGAGTCCACGTCCCTTCTCGCAGCTTCGCTGTACCTGAGGATATTTCCGCAGCTCTACACCTTTTCACACTGTTGAGATATGCCTCCCAAGCACCCTGCATCATCTCCAGCATTGGGGGAGCCCACTGCAAAGAAGCAGCATCACCATACTCTACCTCTGGAGAGGAAATTGGAAATTATAAGACGCCACGAGGAAGGGCAGGGAGTCTCGGAGATTAGGTGTACTTTAGGCCTTGCAGCTTCCACCTTTGGGACTGTGACCAAGAAGATGGAGATGTACAAGAATATGGTCACTTCCTTCTCGACATCTACAATTGTATACAGATACAGAATTACTTACTCCAAAATAGGAGGGGTAAAGTTTAGGTGGGAGGTCTGAGGGGGTCATGGGATGCATCCCACTATTTCTTCCTATATTTCAATGGGGAAAATTGTTTTCTATCAATCTATCTATCTATTGCCAGATACCATAATCCCATAAGGGGTGGCCATTTGACTTTGAGTTATTTCATAGACACCTATTCTAAATTCCTTGTCGCATGCCCGGCAAAGAACATCACACCATGGCTGTAGCCGAAGCCCTCGTCCGCCACGTCTTCCCTTACTTTGGAATTCCCCGGGCTCTACATTCAGACAATGCACTGGAATTCACCAGTAAGATATGGCAGGAACTCGCCACCATTTCTGGGTACCGCCTCTCCCACTCCTTTCCCTACTGGCCCCAGGGGAACACCGTCTGTGGGAGGAGCCACCGAACCCTCCTCAACCAGGTACGGGCGTGCATTGAGGAAACAAAGAACGAAGAATGGCCTGCCCACGTGATCATTCAGTGGGATATGAATTCCTGCCCCTGGGACGATGGCATCTCACCACGTGAACTGGTTTACAGGGAGGCTTCCCTTCTCCTGCCCTTACGACACCGCCTACAACCACCGTCCACATCCCCGACGTCCGATGCCCTACATCATCTCAAGAGAAGGCTCCACCTCCTTCAGAAACAACAGGACATACAGCCAGACGCAACGCCATCCAACCCCTACAAGCCCGGAGATTTAGTAGTGGTGGCCCAACTCCCAATGCCCAACAAGCTGGCACCACAATTCACGGGGCCCTACAAAATTACCCATATCCCCAACCCCTACCAGGTCACCATTGACTACCACAACACCAGCCGCACCTACCGCAATAGACACGTGCAACCCTTCTCGGCCGGCACATCTCCCCCCCCACCCCCCAATCCACCTTGCGCCCCACCTCCCTCCCTCACACCACCACTCTGCCACTGTCTGACTCATATACTCTGTATGTCACTCCATCTTCCCCCTCCACGGCCTTCCCCGCCTCCTCCTCCCTACCAGCATCCTCACCCTCCTCCTCTCTTGCCGCCTCACCCACACCCCCCTTCTCCCCTAACCACCTCACCTCACCTCTCACCTTCAGCCAACACTGCATCAAGCACCACGCACAACTGGAAATTCCATAACCCCCCACCGCTGCATCACCATGCCCCAGATATTTCACCCACTTCCCTCCAGACCATGCCTACGCACGCCCACCACCCTCAGCTGCTCCCGATGACCTACCTCCAACCACCCACACGCCACCACCTCAACCACTGACACGTACAACCATCCAACACTCCCCACCCACACCCTCACCACCGCGACCACAAGATCGGGACGGATCTCCCATCCGCTGCAAAGATACAACACCACTCCATCACCCGCACCCTCATCTACACCCACTCCACCCAGCACTACTCCCATCACCCTCCGCATTCACCAGTCGCGCTGGAAAGTTCCACCCGACCAACTTCCCAGAGAGTAGAGTAATTCTGCCCCCTGCAGATGGCATCATCTGGGCTCCCGCACAGGGCAAGAAACACCGGGTCCGGGAAACTTCCCACCTCCTTCGCCTCCTATGATAATCCACACATCCCTCCACCCTCTATATCACCTGTTCACACAAGAACAACCCCAACACCATCACCCTGCACTGGACCGCCCTACTACGTCACCTCACACCTCACTACCAGACCACTCACCTGTTCACACAAGAACAACCCCAACACCATCACCCTGCACTGGACCGCCCTACTACGTCACCTCACACCTCACGCCTCACTACCAGACCACCACCACCGACACATACTACCTCCAGACACGGGGACGTGACTTTTTCCTCGACCACGGTGGTAAAATTTGCAACAGGTAGGTCCCCCATGCGCACAGGTATGATAAAGATGCCACCCCCACCCAAGGAAGGGATAACAGGGAGATTGAAAAGGAGCACACGTACTCAGGGCTAAAAGGGATTACCTCTGCCTTTACCTTACGCCCCTCTCGCCAGCAACCAACACCAACCGGAGTGAGCAGTAACTCCACACTACACTCCAGCCAGGCCAGCGCTCCATAGGTTCAGGGTGAGGCTAGTTTCATAGCCCCAGATAACACCTTGTTGACAGCCCCTTACTGCTTTGCAGCTGCTTCCCTCCCTCAGCAGGACTGAGTAACGGCCCCTTGCCGCTCCTGGGTAAATAGCCTTCCTGGAGACAGGGACTCGGTGACGGCCCCTTGCTGCACCAGCAGTCGAGTGATGGCCCTTTGCCACATTACGACTGCCATCTCGAGCGGGCATGGTAACCTGGTGACGGCCTCTTGCCACACCAGCAGGAGGGTGATGGCCCATTGGTGCATTACTCCTGCAGTCCCCTCGGGGAACAGGAATCGGGTGACGGCCCCTCGTCATACCTGCAGACGGGTGATGGCCCCTTGCCTCATTACGCCTGCCCTCCCGCAAGGAAGCGAAACACAGGTGACAGCCCCTTGCCGCATTACGAGGACTTCCCTTGCTCGCTCACCCCTTCTTGTGCCAGAGTGGGATTCCTCACCCCTACTCCACCCAGAATCCCTTCTCTGAAGGAGGTCTGGCAAGGCCCTGTGGTACTACCTGGGGTCCGAGCCATTCAACCTGCTTGCCGGAGGCACCAGCACCTGACGGATTCCCCATGACACCCCTAGGCAGAGGTGCCTAGAGAGAGAAGCCGCAGTCTGAGATCTTGCCGGGACAGCTCGAGCCGAGGCCTCCCCCATCCCACCAGATGACGTCCTGTTTGCCAGAGTAGGCTCCGAAGGGTACACCTATTCTCTCTCTTCGGGCCCAGTCCAGAGGCCCGACCATAAGGTCCCTCCTGCAGTAGTGGGCAACTAACCACGCTGCCTCACAACTGATCCCGGACGACCTGACCTTCAGCAGCAGTCCTGCACCACTAGTAGAAGGCCACCTCACCTGGCAGGACCCTTGTGACACCGGGCAGACACCAGCAGCAGCCCGAGACCGTGCCGCCTCCCAGCACCCCCAGACGAAGGTCGCCACCCCTGTTGGGACTCCCTCCTCACAGTCGGCACCAGTAGCAGCCGAAGGCTGTGCTGCCCATCACAGTGTCCTCTGATCCTGACTGAAAGTGCCTGTACTATTCCTTTATTGTATTGTGTGTAATTGTTTTACTCAGTTGTATCAAATAAGGCAATACACGTGTAAGGTTGTCCACCAGAGTTTTTGTGCCCTGTTCCCCGTGTTGCTAGACTATCTAACGTGGTCTAGAAAGAGGACCCCGCACTAGGCATCGTGTCTAATGGATGAGAAGTTGGACCTAGAACACGTCGCATAACAAATGTCTTTACAAGGGAAACGTGTGATTAGTATCAGGTTCTCGGTCCAGCATATGAGCATCAAGTATACTAGAAACACTGCTGCCAATTTCTTTCAGTTCGACGTAGGCAGCAACAGAGGGAAATCTTGATACATGATACAATTTCTCGCCATGTCTTTGTGGCTTTTGCTGAAAGACTGTCAGTAGTTTTACATACATTTACAACACTGTCAAACAGTTTGGTTAGACCACCCATGTAGGATCACCTTTGAACCAGTTCAGGGGGACAAGATATGTAATCAGTTAGTCACTGTACAGTCAAATTTCCCACATAAGCAAATTACGTGTTTTCTACATGAAGAGAGGTGGTGTTGGAGCAAAACATTATTGCAGCCAAATCATCTCTGCTCTTTCAGTTCTGTCCTTGGATGAAATAAATAGGTCTTAAATTATGCTTTCCCACTAACTACATAATGAAGAATCACAAAGTATTTCAAGGGCAAATTCCTGTCATCAAGATTCATTACTTACCTAAAATTGAGGATGAATTACTCTGCTGTGTTGTCTGAACAA
>JAGKTI010003084.1:40543-60515 GCA_018397915.1 Birgus latro | reverse complement strand
TTTTTGTGTTTGTTTTTGTGCGTGTTGTGTTTATGTGTTTGCGTGTGGTTCTTCTGTCCTTGAGTTTGCGTTTGTGTTTGTGTTTTATATGTTTTTGTTGTTTTTTTGTTTCTTCTTAGTTTTGCATGTTTGAGCTTTGTGTTTGTGTTTTATATTTGTGTGTTTGTTTTGTATTTGAGCTTCTTGTTTGCTTTGTGTGGATGTTACGTGTGTTTGCATTTTGTGCGTTTGACTTGTGTTTGTGTATTTCGTTTCTATTTTGTGTTTGTTTTTATGCTTGTATATATTTTTGTGTTTGTATTCTGTGTTTTGTTTTGTTTGTGTATGTTTTTAGTTTTTGTTTTTTGTGTTATTTTGTTTGAGCATTGTGTTTGTTTCGTGTGTTCCACTTTTGTGTTTCAGCTTTGTATGTGTCTTTTGTGAGTTTGTGTCATTTTGTGTTTGTGTTTGTTTTGATTTGTTTGTTTTCTATGTTTGTCATTTGTGTGGTTGTTTTGTGTTTGTTTCTGTGTTTGTGTTTCGTTTGACTGCTTTGTATGATGTGGGGCATGCGTGCTCCTGTAAAACCTTGTGGGCCGTACCAGCAGAGGAAGATCCCCCCTGAACTCAGCAGGACAGGGTTACCCATGCTGGAGGGGCCATGGAGTCAGAGTGATTCCCTGTCCACTGTCTTCTGGATTCCCCTTGGATGGGTTAAGGCTACGAGAATAAACCCTGAACAAAAAAATTCGTGACTGGAGTCCCAAGGAAGGTGAGGCTCGACAGACAGAGCTCCTGGCAGGCTACTGTAACCCTGCTCAGTAGATGGTCGTCGTGAATCTTCATGCCAACATCCCAGGCTGAGAAGGACCAAGTCAAGTGTTGGTAAGGACTGTGCACCCTCACCACCAAGCCAAATCCATTCACTGCACAAGCCCACTGCTATACTCATTTCCAATCTCATTTTTCACCAAAAGATCCAAGGCGACAAGAAAGGGTGACAGTGACTGGTCACGGATGTGGATCTAGCTTGCGTCCTACACACAATCAGCATTGGCTCAATGGTCGCTGGAATGATAGGAGCAGGTCATGCCTTCGGCAGCATCGAGTGCAGCTAAACAACTTGAATTGGATTCCCAACTGCTTATCCCTGGTGGGATGGGGTTTAGAAAAAGTAACCTAAACATTTGCTGCTCCACACAACCTAGGCAGATAACTGCGTATGTCAAGGCATTCCAAATTATGGTCGAAAAATACCTCTGACTCTTGCTACCTGGAATATACGACTCTTATTCAATAACACAAGACCACACCGTAGAACTACTCTCATTGCCGATGAACTAAAAAGAAATAAAATTGACATTGCTGCCTTGACTAAGAATCACCTCTCAGGAAAGGGCAACCTTATAGATGCAGGAGAAGGGTGTACCTGTTGCTGGAGGGAATACCCAGACAATGTCAGGAAAAAAAAATAATCAAATTGCCTTTGCCATCTGCAGCAACATTCTACAGAATATCCAAGAAACCTCTGTGGGTATGTCAGAGTGGCTATTGTCTAGCCACATACACTCTCCAAAGGCCAATATGCAACATTCATCAGTGTCTGTGTCCCCATGCTTGATTCTGAGGACACAGTCAAAGATTCCTTTTAAGACTCTCTGGATGCCACCATTCACTCAGTTCCACCTAATGACAAAGTGATCTTGCTTGGAGAAGGAAACGATAATCATCTCTGCCAAGGCATTATTGGCTGCCATGATTTTGGTAACAATTTTTTTTTTCTAATTCAAGAAAAAATTAACCAAAGGCCAGGAGCCAACAAACTGTTACCTCCAAGAAAAGGTAAAACAAGATGAAAAAAAGCATTCGGGAGTTGAATGCTAATCGCCTCCAGAATATGCTGTTGGCCCAGTTACAAGCTACATACAAACCAAATGTGAAGAAAATTCGCTAAACTCTACAGAATTCAGTCACCACATTTCACAAAAAGCCATATCCATATTCAAAATAGTTGACCTTTGGCAGCAGTTTTGGTGACCTTGACCTTGATCTAGAGTGCCCATCTTCGAACTCGTCCAAGATTTTGGCCATATCTTGTATACCCTGAAGGTTTCATGTTGATAGCTCAAGCCGTTCATAAGATATAATGGTAACAGACTCACACACACACACACACACACACACACACACACACACACACACACACACACACACAAGAGATACACAGACGCAGGCAAAAACATTACTGTTCTGCCTTGGTAAAAGTGGGTGATAACAAGATTACTTTGACCCCAGTCAGAGATATGAGCCTAGTCAGACATTAGGTGTGCCAAAGCCTCATCCATTGTTTGTTGAAGTAACTGCTGAGATGGATTCTGCAGGAAGCGAATGGAAAGGTGAAGGGTGGAGTCATCAGTGTATCTTTGGACAGGGATATTTGTGCAGCCAAAGACAAAAGTCCTGTCGTGAAATTTGGTGAAAAAATCTGCCGAAAGACTGCAGTTATGGTGCGGTCTGATTGGTGTCGAACGGACGGTTGGTAGCACTGACTTGAGTTGCCATTTGTTCCGGCTGACCGGCCTGTAGATGCCAGCATTTTTTTTTTTTTGGGGGGGGAAGTAAGCGAAACTAATCTACATATTAGGTCTTTCTGGCTGCTGTTTTTATTTAGTACCTATGGAGCGTTTCTCATTTTTTTAATTATTATTATTACCGCATCCGCAACGTTACAATTCAGTTAGCTCAATAAGTGTTCGGAAGTCAGTTCCCCATCTTTATAAACTGTAAATAAGCTAATCAGGTTGATAATTATGACCTGGGACTGATATTATTCAAGTGTTGTAAAACAAACTGACTATAGTATTCAGCACATAAAAACAGAGTTACTGTATTATGATAATCGATTTCTTTCTTTTAGAATGGCTGGCAAACTGAATCCCACAGACGAGTTCGAACACATAAACCAGACAACCGAAGTCTACGCACAACTGTTCGTGTGCTTCATTCTAGGTGCAGCTCATTTCTTACGTTATAAGCACTGCTTGCAGATGCTGCTTCCATCGTTGCAATTATATCCTGGTCTAATAGCAGTGAGGTAACACGAGGACGACCTGAACTATGACGGTCTTCCTT
The DNA here is from genome assembly GCA_018397915.1 of Birgus latro. NCBI lineage: Eukaryota > Metazoa > Arthropoda > Malacostraca > Decapoda > Coenobitidae > Birgus > Birgus latro. The sequence continues at coordinate 57,404 of JAGKTI010003084.1, read as the reverse complement.
TGTGCCTTCCACTTGAATTCACCTTATCCACCTTTCTATTGTTATGCTTTTAACAAATGTTTGAGCTGTGTGTTTAAGATTCGCTTCCCGTGGATAAAGGTAGATCATGCCAGCTCTCATCTCTAATAGTTTAATGCACGTTGCTTTCCCTCTCCATATCAAGGTATAGTAGGTCTGCTTTACGTTTTGTGTTATGCTGCAAGGTGATCATCGCCTAACCGTTAGCATTTCACCTCTCATACGAAATTCGGACTCAGTAATTCTCACAAGTCGATGATAAGGCTTCGGAAATTTCTGGGTTCATTTATACCGTCATCCCATCAGCAGCAGATATGAAGCTCGAGGAAGTCAGGCTAGCCAACCACGAATATATGACTGTGGCAGAGCTGTCATAACGATTCAAGTGTTGCACTTCATCTTTGGACAAAACTGCCACACGACTTTTGTCTTTGACTGTACATGAAGAACTTGAACAACAATGCCCTAAGACTGCTTTACGTATGCTCAGAACACAGGCTGGTCATCATCAACACCAGTTTTCAATTTAAGAAAAAACGCAAGACCACATGGAAGCACCCACGATCTAGACATTGGCACCAAATTGACTGTGTCATTGTAAGGCAGCGAGATAGAGGAGAAGTTCTTATAACCCAAGCTATGATTGGTGCTGAATGCTCAACAGACCATTACCGTATAGTCACCACTCTGTAGTTAGTCATACATCGAAAAATGAGCTGCAAACCATCCATCAAGAAACAAATTTTTTGTAGCATAAAGGATGTGGCAACTTGTAACACCATCTGCAGCACTGTTACAGACAAGTTCTCTCAATGCCCACCATTTGATCCAAACTACAATGCAACAAACCTAGATCCAGAGTGGCTAAACATTAAGACTGTCTCAAAGCACTACAGAAGAAACACTAGGCTTCTCCACTTGCTGCCATAAATACTGGTTTGATAAAAATGCTGAGGGCAAACATGGTCTTCTTGCAATGAAGAATAGATTACATAATAACTGGTTGGCTCCTTTACTCTAAAATCTGAATTCTAGAATCATAGATGTCAAACCCAGAGGAAACTGCCTGACATGGAGAACAAATGGTGGACTGCACAGCAATGACCTACGAGGGTTCTGCACCTGCATTAAAACCATCTATGGGCCAACCAAACCCAACATAAACCCTGTTCAATCAGCCGAAGGAGAGGTCCGGAAAGACAAGCAAGCAATCCTAGAAAAATGGGTGTAAAATTTTAGCACCTTACTGAATCGACGAAACCCAGTGCAGAGCACAGTATCTTTAATAACATCCCAAATACTCCTCAAGCGACAGATCTCGATGTTCCACCTACTGTGCACTTACAGAAACTGTTCAGGCAACCAGATCCTTTAAAAATAAAAATAACATCCCTGGCCTTGATGGCATACCATCTGAATTACTCATTTGAGGGTGGCTCACTCTTCATATCTCCATAATCTCTTACTGAATATCTGGAACAACGAGCGAATTCCATCTGAATGGCTTACTTCTGATAATGTAACCGTCTACATGAAGAAAGGGGACTGCTCAAATTGTGACAACAGCAGAGGCACGTCCCTCCTTGTGAATGCTAGTGAAGTACTGCGCAAGATAATGTTTTCCAGACTGACAAACATTTGACTGAGTCAAAACCTCCTTAAACAAAATGTAGATATTGGAAGCAACTAAATACCTGTGACATGATCTTTTTTGCCTAACAGATTCAAGAGAAATGTCAGACCAGAACTGTGATTTGTAAATTGCATTCATCGATCTTGAAAAAGCACTTAACACTGCCAACAGAGAAGTTTTATGGAATGCTCTTTCAAAATTTGAAGTTCCCCAATACATTTCTGAGCATCCTAAAGAGCCTACATGACAACATGAATCTTCATGTGTCCATGTGTGGGGGCAAATGTAATCCCTACAGTGTGGATGCGGATGTAAAGCAAGGATGTGTCCTGGCTTCTGTCATTTTCAACATCTACCTCACTACAGTCACCCACTGTTGATGGAATGAAAATCCAGTTCTGGCAAGACAGTAGCATATATAATCTCAGATGTCTTCTCAAAGACTGAAATAGCTGCTTTCCTTGTGATGCAATATGCTAATGACTGTGCTGTCCTTGCCATACCCCAGAAACCCTACAGCAGTCTCTCACTATCATTTCCAACATATATCAAGCAATGGGGCTTCGAGTAAATGTCAATAAAACAAAAATAATATCTCAGAGACACAACGCAGCAGAGCCTTTTCCATTCCACATAAATGACGAAAATGTAAAACAGGCGGAGAATACTGAATAATATGGAAGTGTGCTCACTGATAAACAACACTGATGCAGAAGTTCTTGTACGAATCAACCATGCCTCAATCTCTTTTGTGCATCCCAGATCCGGAGTTTTTGGAAAAACCAACTTGTGAATTGTTAGGTGCTGAATCCTGGACTATCTACTAGTATCAAATCAAACAACATTTTTTTGTCCACATCCGATGTTTTCAACGCATCCTAGGATGCACATGGGCAGATAAACTCCCTCACTCATTAATTCTCCACCGGGCAAAGTCAGTTAGCCTAGAAACCATGCTGGCTAAAATAACAGCTTAGATGGGTCGGACACGTGTTCTGCATACCTGAGTAACCTTTTCACCGCCAGGTTCTATGGCCAACTCCACGCAGCATGTCGCAACCCAAGAGGACAAAAGAAAAGATATAAAGTTCACATATGGACAACCCTGAAGAACTGCAACATCTTATCAAAAGATCTTGAAACCAATGCCTCTGACAGAAAATAATGGCGAGTCCTCTGCAGCAAAGGAACCATTTATCTCAAAGAGGCTCGAAACCTGGCCAGAGAAGAGTGTAAACAATGGAGGCACAACCAAAACAGTGTTCTCCCAGCAGACTCCAACCTGGCATGCCAACTGTGTGGCAAATTTTGCTGAGCCATAATTGGTCTGTTCAGTCACACACGTTGGCACCAAAGACTGGGAAACACACAATCTTAGTGAGAACAGTAGCCATCGTTCTCTGTAGTAGAAGGACAGCTTTAAGTTAAGCTTGCGTTTGATGTGTGTGTGTGTGTGTGTGTGTGTGTGTGTGTGTGTGTGTGTGTGTGTGTGTGTGTGTGTGTTGTGTTTTGTGTGTTTGCGTTTTGTGTGTTTGAGTCTTGTATGTTCCTGTTTCGTGTGTTTGTGGTTTCTGTTTGTTAAGTGTTTGCATTTGATCGTGTTACTGTTGTGTGCTTGCACATTGTGTTTGTTTTTGTGTTTGTTTATCTGTGCGAATTGAGTTTGTTTTGTTTGTGTGTTGTTTGTTTGTGGTTGTGTGTTGGTTTTGTGTTTGTGTATGTATGTTTCTTTTGTGTTTCTCTTCTGTTTGTGTTTTAAGTGTTTATTTCATTTGTGTTTTGTTTGTAAGCAGATGCGAACGAATGTGTATGAGTGGATGAGTAAATTGGTAGTGTTGATCTGTCTCGGCTACCTCCTTTTTCTTGAGGGAAGCAGCCTAGGTATATAGATAGATAGATAGTGTTTTGTTTGTTTTTGTGTGTTTGTTTTGTGTGGTTTTGTGTTTGTGTGTTTAATTTCTGTGTTTTTGTGTGAGTCGTTTGTGTGTGTTGGTGATTATGTTTTGGGGGGTTTGTCAGTGATTTGTGATTTGTGTGCATCTGTGTTTGGTTTTTGTGTGCGTTTGTGTTTGTTTTTGTGTTCGTTCGTTTGTATGTTTGTAACAGAGTGTTTATGTTTGTATGTTTTGTGTGTGTGTGTGTGTGTGTGTGTGTGTGTGTGTGTAGGCCCTTCCTCACCTGCCTCATCATCATGCCAATCATGCCGTTCCAAGATCCATCCTCTTGTTTGACGCCCCACAGATAGTCAGCAGGTGTGACATAGGTATACCTAGACAAAGAAAACATTGCAACATATACAGTATACCCAGTTAACCCTCACATGGTCAGAACAACTCGCGAATTGTTTCAGTTTCAGCTAACGCTAAGAGATTTTATTAAGCTGAGATTGTGTACAGGAATTTGAAAGTCTTATTACTGTTGTCATTCATTACGAGCGAGCGAGTGAGCGCAGCAAGTGAAGAGATGTTTATTTTCTGTTCATCTGAGAAATGAGCAGCCCTACATGACCAAGCCCGGCCCGACACGACACGGCCAGACCACGGTGGATTCCAGAGGCTAATAACTTTTCTACTTTGTAAGTTGGATAAGAGATTCGTTCAGCAGATATTCGATACATTCAATAAATTTTGGTTTAAGCTATATATTTACTCATGAGACCAAAGAAACCCTTTGGAATCCAAGCTTTCCACGGGAATTCACCAAAGGCTTCAATTGACATGCACCACCATGAAATCGAATATTGAACATAGCCAATGCTATGCTTATGCAACGGTCCACCTGACCCAGCACATACCACCCACCTCCCTGCACACTTAACCAAGCGCATAACGGCCCTCAACCACCAACCCCTCCCTCTGTATAAAACAAAGACAGCAGGTCGCACTGAAATCACTGAGATTTTTTCTTTTTCATTATTTAAAAAAAAAAAAAGTTACTTAGGACAGCATTTTTCCAATGAAAAGGCACCAGTTCACTATAAGACATATAACTAAGTGAATACAGTGAATACTTTTTGGTTTGTGGCTGGAGATTACTTGCTCAGGTCGCATTGAAATCTCAGATTTTTTTTCTCCCATGAAAACTACTTGTGACACAGCATTCTACCAATCAAAAGGCACATAGCTATATGAACTTCCTTGACTCTCAAGTTAATACATTCTGAGATTTGCTCCGTAAATGAAAATCTCTTCGTCCAGCTGCCAAACACTAAGGACAGACACCAGTGATAACAATACCCTTCTCTGACTTTCTCAGGTGGAGGGTAAAATTATTTCCTGTTGTAACACTATGTTTTCTTGTACTAATACTGACAATTAAATATCGGGTATTATGCTCATATTATTACATGAACACTTTTTCTATGTTTAGGGGGTGGAATCAGCAAGGGTAAGCATCCCATTTCTGGGTTTTATCATTCGATCAATAGCCAAGCATCTATCAACGCAGTTCGTTGACACGGTAAGTTAAGGGAAGGGAAAAGAACATCGTGCTTGTGAGAAATTCTATTGCTCCTCAGTATCTGCACAAGAGGAGAGAAAACGTGACAGAGAAAAAACGTGAGAAATTAAATATTTAAGTTCAAGTATTCTTCTGTTATTGTTCAATTACCTCACTAGAAAAGTTGAAACTTTACACCAAAATGAAATAATGATGAAACGCTCATGTACAAATGCTTGCTCACTCGGCACATGCTCACAAAGCACACTCTACTGGCACTATAAATATTAAAGGTTTTATTACAATTAGGGATGCACCTTCAGTTAATAACAATGCTAGATGTATGCCTGTAAAAGAAGCAGGTAAAAAGCCACTTCAGTTAATCTGTCTGCAGTTTTCTAGTGTGCGATATTTCATAGTTTTTACATTTTTGCTAAAGAATTTGTACAACTGCCGAGTTCCACGGAAGTTTTATGTGTTTCGTGTGTTTCTGTTTTCCTTTATGTTCGCTATAAGCTTTGGGAAGATTAATTATGTCTTTAACCAGTCATAATCTTTGTTCTCTATTTCCAGCATATGAATCACATAAGCAAGACGATTTATTCATTTTATTCATGCTGGTCACCGAAGAAGGAACTACACATCACCAATATATATGGTCTTAGTACCACTTTGAATTCACGTAACTTTTTTCTTCAGTCAATATTCTCTCTAGCCCTGTTCCTCACAGAATCCCTAATCTCTCCCTGTACTGATATATCCCCATTTTGTTTTCCTGGTTACCATCTCCTCACAAACTTCTGTAACGAGGGTGGCGCCTGTTGTTATATCAAATCTGAATTTGCAGTTGACACTGTTTTGAACACCACTTGAATTAATTTTGAGGAGTCAGAGTATAAACTAAATTATCTAAATATTACAAAATATATCTGTGTAGTCTACTGCTCCCCCAATGCTTCTTCAGATCCCAGTGTATTTGACTCCATATTCACACAGTTGACTAACCTTAACCTCACCCTTACCACTGAAATTACCGTTTTGGATAATTTTAACATACATAATGTTGAATGATTATTGCATTCTGATAGGACTGATAATATTGGTCTAGAATGCGAGCTGTTTGCAGAATTGTTTAATCTCAGGCAGTTGGTAAAGCAACCAACCAGTATACCAGATAATCCTAACAATAACGCCTATTTCTTCGGTCTAATCCTGAAAAATAATCCAGATCAGTGCAGAACAGAAGTACTTTAACCACTTGGATCCTCCGACCACATTCTCATCAAAGCATCATTAGTCGGCTCCCCCAAACCTCCCCTTTCTGAACCTGTCAGGGTGAACAGGGGGCACTTTGATAGGGTAGATTGGGATGGATTCAGGAATTACCTTGATAACATTCCATGGCAGTCTTTCTTCTCTAGTAACATCAATTCTTTCCAGTCCCACATTAATGACTTAATACAAGCTGGTATGGAATTATTCATACCAAGTCAACAGGTCACTAAACGATCGGACTCCCCAAAAGGGTTTGATAGCAAATGTGCCACAGCAACTGCCTAAAAGTCATCAGGATATAACTTTTCTTAAAATAAAAAATCTGAATCACTCTGTCAATTTAAAACTCCTAGAAACCATGCAAAAACAGTAAAAAAAATCTTGCTAAATCAAGCTTTCTTCACAACCAAGCATGCAAACTACTAAACACTGCTAATGACAATAGAATATTCTGGTCAACTCTCAGTCCTTTCAATAATAACTTTAACAAGTCATCTGATACTCCCCCAGTAAAATCTTCAGACGGTAACATTACAAATGGCCTACATGGTAAAGCAAATACCTTTGCCAGTGCATTAACCAGAAATTCTACGTTACAGGAAATCGGCCAGAACATGCCAGTACTAGAACTTAACTCTTTGGAAATTGCTCAACGTAAAATACAGACCATATACGTAAAATCCATCCTAGACAATTTACCAACCAATAAAACGCCAGGCCGAGATGGAATTCCTCAAACTGTTTTGAATAAGTGCTCACAGAACTTGCTTCTGTTTGAGCTAAATTATTTAGACTATGCACACGAACTTCTTCATTCCCTAGTTCTTGGATAGAAGCCAATATCCACCCGATTCCGAAGGGAGAAAGTTTCTGTAACGGTCTAACCCCTCAGATTAAAAACAAATAGCTATCACGTCTTCTCTTGGTAAAGTATTTGAAATTGTAATGAATAATCACATAATTAAACATCTTGAATCAACAGCTTAATTAGTGATAGGCAGTTTGGATTTCGCCACGAAAGATCCACCAGTGATATACTCAATCTCCTGACTCACATCATCCATCAATCAATTGACCAACATGGTCATGCAGTAGCCCTTGATTTTTCTAAAGATTTTGACAGTGTGGCACCGTCCCCTGCTGTCCAAACTCCCTTGCTATGGACAAACGTGTTTTGTTTCTCTGATTTCCTCATATCTCAGTGACAGAAAGATACAAGTAAAAGTAGATGTTGTATATTCTAATTTCTACTCATTTAATGATGGTATGCCATATGGATCAGTTCTGGCTCCAACCCTATTCCTAATTCATATTAATAATCTCTTATCTGTCACCCACAATCCCATCCATCCATATGTAGACGACTCAACACTTCACAGTTCATTGACACTTAAACACCCATTCACAAAGTTTAATATCTCTAACTCACAACTCAGTACAGCCATCTCCATATATCAAGACTTATCTACGATCACTGAATGGGGACAAAAAACCTTGTCTCATTTAATGCTAGTAAAACCAAATATACAGTATTCAGTTTACTAATAGACAAATATTGCCAGATTCCTATATTACCTTCAGTGCTACTAATATTCCTATCTCAAAGAGCATCGCAATTATCGGTGTTTCACTTACCAATACCCTGAGCTGGACCTGTCATGTCAGATGACTTGCTAAAACCGCCTCAAAGGAACTTGGATTATTGTACAGAATTCGTAGCTTCTTCACTGACGAGCAGTTAGCTGTAGTTTATAAGAGTCATGTGCGCTTTCAGCTGGGATATTGCTCACCCTTGTGGAATGGATGTCGAGAGTTTGTACTAACACAACTGGACAAAATTCAGAACAAAGCTGTTAGAATTATTAATAACCCTGCTATTACAAATATCCTTTCCCCTCTACAGGTAAGAGGGAATGTTGCCTTCCCTGCATTATTTTGCGGATAATTATACGGCAAATGCTCATACGAAGTTGCATCCATTGTGCCACCTCTCCATGCCTTCCCCTGTGCTACACGGGCATCTGGTAGGGCTCATGACTGGAATGTCACACTGCCATATTGAAGAACGTCAATCAGAAATCTTTCATTCCCCGAACTGCATCTCTTTGAAACTTGCTTCCCAAGAGTTATTTCCCCCAAAACTTCAACCTACAGTTGTTCAAGTCCAACTGTTACAGATTTCTTACAAATGGAGGACACCAGTAATCTGGTGTATGGATTATTTTTTATTCATTCTGTTTTTCCTTCCTCCGTTGTGTTATTAAAAAACAAATGGAAAAACTTTTTAATGACAGAAGCTTTAAACAGTCTATAAAACCACCTTAGTGTCGGGAATTCTCTCGTAAGTGCAATATTTTCGTCATTAGGTAGCAAGAATTTACTAAAACAGGACGTTCTCCGACTGAAGGTTAAAGTCCTTCTCACACCCAGAAGTGTCACCTCTTGGCCACTCACTCCCACCCTTTGCTGTGGCAGGCGTGAAGTATCACATTTAGGAATTGTGTGATGGTATTTCGGGCACAGGATTCGCTATCGAATTCTTAAACTTAACTACCAGAGGGTGATATGAAAGTATGCTATCTGGAGTGGCTTTGCAGGATCTGGAAACACTATTGAAATATAAATATAGATATCTTTACATAATATTAACAAAAACACGGGAGAATCACATAACAGATAAAAGAAATGAGTGGGAAATTAACCTAACGAGTGACTTCCAGGGTATAAAAAGATCGAGAAACAAAGTGTAGACAAATAAATTTTATATGTGCCATACGACTGGGTGTAATGTAAGTGCGTGATGTAGTTGGGAAGTTAGGTTAGGTCTGTTAGTGTTGGCAGGTCGGCTGTTTGTGATGTGGGTATGGGTGCAAGGAGAGAGTGTCAGCAGTACAACAGGATGGCTTCCTCTAAGACGTTAGGTCTCTTCGAGGATTCCTTAAACTACAGAGAACCAAAAGTATGTGAAGAGATGAAGACGGTGCCCACAACTGACTGCCGTCACAGGGAGATTGCAGAAGGGCTGACAGTCACCGGAAAGCATCATGGTCAAGCCGAATCGAGACCTGTAAACGATTCCTTGAAGCCTGAATGCTCGTTAATTCAGTGGGTATGAATATAATTTGGTGTCGTTCCAATGTGTCCTTGGGGTGGGTCCGCATGTGTGCAGGAGCAACTGCTGGCAACAGGTAAACAACACTGTAACGAACAAGCTGCAAACATGTTCTGAACAGCAGCGTCCAAATCATCTTGGCAATGTTATGAAGTCTCAGCTGCTTCGTATGGACACACATATTGCATCATATCTGTTACCAGTTAATTCGAACCTTCTCTGAAACATGTTTGCATATATCTGTCCAAATACTGCTGCATACATTTTATTTCTACGTCTTCGACTCCGGGCAAAGGCTTCAGGGCCTATCCCCAAGTCCCAGTAGTCCTCCTTGGGGCCCAGTAGTCCTCTTCACATGTCACCACATAGGCGCTAACACTCACCATCTATATTGAATAGATGCTAGGGCTGTCTCATACAGGACTGGTGTACTGGTAGTAGCGGGGGTACTTTTATGACATGTCGGCGGGTCATCTGGTAGATCAGAAAAGTCTGCTTTTTTTATGAAATTCAAATCCTTAAACTGTTCTCTGCCTTAGCCGGGATTCGAACCTGGGTCTGTTAGGACTGCAGGCCGCCTCTCTACCGATTCTGCCATCGCCTCCCCCCAGACATGTTGCCAGCTGTGTTGTTAACACGTGTTCGAGGACACGTATGGACGCACACTTAGACGGACTGGCTCAATGAAAAACCTGCCTCTGAGATTACTGTGAACAGTCAGTTGAATTGCTGATGTGAAGGTTCAACAGTTCTCGGGCAGCTCAAAGAGCAGATGATTTTTACTTCTAACTTGAGTGAGGAACGGGGCAATGAGATGCTGTCTCCATCCCGGAGTGAAAGGTTGAAATGTTACACCGCGCTCATTCAAGTTTCCATCTGTTACTACAGCTACGTCCTTGAAGTCCTCCACACTGCAAGAGTCATCACTGTCACTGGATGAGGCAGTCGAGTGAACTGCACAGAGAGTCAGAAAAGTCTAAGTGAAGGCACTTTTAAACGTGGAATGACTTGAGACTATGTATGCTATCCTTGTCCAATCCATTCTTTTTCTAGATCATTAAGGAAAACACTTTTTTTTTTTTTGTGCCTCAAGCAGATTTGTAGAATTTATTCTTCACAGTAAAGGTATCAGTAAAGATTGATGATGCAGGCATTGACCTAATACATTTATTAAGAAAGTGACCTCGCCTCATCAGAATATCACAGCATCAGGAAATCTAATAATACCAATAAAACGTGCAAATACCAAGAGGGAAATAAACACAGACTCACCAAAATCCCATAGCCTCAGCGATAGTTTCAAAGAGCGTGATCACGGGATCCATAACATTGACCTTCTTGCCCCCCGGCGCCTCAGGGTCGTGCACCACTGTTGGCTTGGTTGATGGGAACAACACTCGAGCCACACGCAGCGTCGGCCTTCCAGCAATACTGTTAAGAAAAGTGATATCGCACTTACCAAGGGGAGAGAAGAACACTGATAAAGATATGAACAAATTAACTATTTTCTCTTTTGTATGGAATTCTAGGAGGAAAACCACAAATCAAGGCAGCAAGAATTTGTCAATACAAAACTTAACCCTTTTCTTTGTTGTGGAAACTTATGTATAATCACGAACCAAGATATGATAATCTTCATAATAGTTCTTACGTGTGTTTCTTCTTGAGGAAAAACCACTAACAGATAGGAAAAACATCTCAACGTATATCAAGTGTGAAAACCACACCAACATCTTACATGTCAAAATTATCAGGGCAGTAGTAACCGAGGGGAAAAACAGTCAATATCTCTTCCAAAGTGAAACTTATCGGAGAAAAATCACTGACATGAAATTCTTACCAATATCTCTTACCTCTAACGATTATCAAGAAAATGTTACTAATAAATATATAAAAACTTCAAATTATTATTTCTTATTTATAAAACTTCTCCAAGAAAGATAACTAACCAATACACATAAAGACTACCGATATCCCATTCTGGTCAAACTTACCTGGGGAAACAGTGATATGATGACCTTACCAACAGCTGTTATGTATGAAATTTGTAAGGACAAAAAATATCGCTCTGCTGAGTATATAGCAGTCAAACCCACTTACATCTGCTTTTTCTGACAAACAGGCAATGATTATACTGACATACAGCAATCCCCTGCGTTAGAATGGTTTATATGAAAACCTCAATAATGAGTCATTTAAACTCGCGTGATATCGCTAAAAAAAAAAAAACTGGGAATCCCTGGATCTGAATAATACAAGGGAGTACAAAGGAAAGGAAACAGCAACATACCTAATGGTCTCTCGAGGCTGCTTGATACAGAGAAGGCAGTCACTATGATACCTAATTCTACAATCTGAAAGTAAGGAGAGTAAAGCAAGAAGGCTCCTCCCCACCCATCAAACCCTCCAGTTGAAACTGGCAGGAAAAATGTGAGAGGGACTACCATGCATCATTTCAGTATTTCATTCATGCGAGTCGTTTGAGAGAACAACTAAAAATATATTTGAAGTTTAACATAAACTTCCTATCATTACTTGGTTTTATTTCGTGTACAGTCTTCCCAAATGGCATTTTTATTTCATTCCTACTGTCTTATGATGGCGATTTTAATAATCTCAGGAGAGACGTCTTGAACTGGATTTACATAAATCCTTCACTGGCTCCTGTCACTAAAAAAATCTGCATTTCACTGAACAATATGTTCTCAGTGTAACGTGAAAAGAATATGTCAGCTGTCTGAAGATGTAATTTTATTGCTGACTGACCTGTTGAAAAATCACAGGAAATAATATAAAGACTTTAAACATATCTTACCTGTGAAACTTATCAGGGAAGAGCAATGTGTTGGAAGTGAGTGTGAGACCATGCGAGGCAGACCAGATCCCAACCAACTGTGGTTTGGCTTCAAAGGGTAAGTATGGCAGTTCCACGTAGACATTGCACCTGGTAATATCAGTGAAGGGTAAGGCTTTTTGTTTATGACGGGATGTTTATTGATGGTAATTGAGACTAATGTGATTGATTTATAGTGATGACTAAGTAAAATGGGTGGAAAGGAAAGAAAGGAACGAGCTTATATATTGCCTGCTACTGTATAGAACACATGCTTATACACAGTTATGTCAGTGTCCTGCTGGGCATGAAGTAAAATTGTGAGCAGTATTAGCACACCAAAAATACTCTCATGTTTTTTTTCTAACATTGTATTTGGTGTATCTTTAAAGTGGAGTAGCATGGAGTTGGTCATAGCAAGAGTATGGCGAAGATTCTGGAGATGCAGGAACTGAATGCGGGTGAGCACCAGGAGCCTTGTTGACCACACCACGAGTCGATCTTCTAGGGAGCACTCGGCGAAGATAGTGAGGAAGTCTGGGTCGTCACTCACCACCACTACAGTCAAGGACCTTGATACCTGCCGCAGCTGGAAATGTTTTGGTACGATTATCCGAGTAATCTTCTCACCTTAAGGGAAGGTACAAGAAACTGACTCTCTGTATTACTGGATGAGATGAGAGACCGTAGTAATTAATGGTTTCCATAAAAAATTTAGTTTCTGAGAAACAGAGATGGTAAAATTTGGAACTATGAAAAGAATATCACACTGCATCTGCGAGACCGCTGCGAGATAAGCCAGAACAGTATTGAGAGTGTGGTCCCTTAGTGTGTCATAGGCATCTCTTTGGCTCGCCAAGAGCTTGGTGTACTGAAAGAAGAAAGTGAACCTTATCCCCTTGATGTCCAGTGCATTGCTATGATATGAACAATGACATGAAAATGATCGGACCTCAAGGTGATCTGTGAAGAAGGAAGAATTTATCAAAACATTCGGTGTCCCTTTTCCCTGTGTACCTGCGATTGTAGTGTATTATAATCACACACCTGCACTGAGGTTACTGCCAGAGAGTTCCATGTCCAGAGAAGAAATTGAGGTCATGAAGAATGTGCTCAGATACAGTGCTAGTGTGTTCTGATCTCTCTGTGCTTCCTTCATCATCTCTAGACATGACGGTGTCTGAGGCAGAGTTTGATTACCTGAGACTTTGTTTGTCCGGGTAATTTCCACTATATAAAAAAGACTGGCTACGTTGAGGGGACCAGTAGATATTTGGGAAAATTAGAGTGGGTATTAGCCAAGTCTTTCGCCATACATTTACTTCCTCGGGCCGTACGGGAAATATTTCAGTGGTAATGAATTTGAAGATCATAAGGTTTTAAAAAAGGACGTCAGGGTTATGGGATACAATGGTTACTGTTGAAGACGTTGCACAAGAGGGAGCGGCCATTAGGTAAAGCCTGACAGATGCAAGCAAGACCAACAGTCGTTCATAAGTACATGAAAAAGTGTATGGATATATGACTTACCCTACGAGCTTGACCGATCACCCAGGAGAGGTGTTCCTGCGTCATGTTAGCGTCCTGGGCGTCCCCACCCACCTCTAACAGACTCAGACCCCAGGTATTGCCCAGCACACCCTCATCAATTAGCTGTTAGTAGGTATCGTTATAGGAATGTGTATATTAACCACTTTAATGTTGTCAGTTGTGTTTTATTCCACTTGTTCTTTATTTCTTACTACCTGGACAGTATAATTTAGTCCAAAGTATAATTTTCTTTTTATGTAAGTATTTGTTAGAGCTATCACTAACCCCTCTCAAGTGCTACCTATAGTTGAAAAGAATAACTTTGAGATGGCAACAAATTCTGAAGGTGTTAAAATGAAGAAACTATGATGATAGCAGCCAGATTTCCTACCATGCAACGTGCCTCCATTATTACGATAATGAAATCATCAGGTTGCGTGGTGGCTTCTAATACAGCACGCACAACTACGGTTTCAACTCTAGTGGTACTCTCACCTGTATTAAAGGAGGAAATATGGTTAAACAAGGGAACACTTCTTTGCAGTTTCGAGAATAATTTGCTGTTTTTTTTTTTTTGTTACTGCCATTAAGTCCTAAATGAAGTACACAACTGTTTAAACTAGTATTGTTCCATTATGAAGTTGCTGCGACAATTATAGTCAACTTATTTATATTACCTAGTGTTGTTAGACGCTTGAATACATCATTAGCCTATTCCAAAGAGTAAGAGTGCTGGACACTACAATGAATTCATTTCAGTATCCAGGATATGTCTGTGTTTTAGCAAAGTACCATAGGAAAACGAGCGTCACAGGCACAATAATAACCTACATTTTTGAGGCATTAGTCCATCAGCAACCGCCACTAGCAGCAGAACACGAAAGGGCACCTGAAGAGTTGCTCCATTCATCTCTGGAAAAAGTTAATGGAAGAAGGAAAAACTTTTGTGGGTGTACCTCTCAGTCTTACATTCAACCATCCAACATTCAGTTCATCCTTTATTACCTCATCAGGGCCCAATGCGAGACAACTTAGTCAAGACACTAAAGGTTAGAATGGCCAATTGCAAACTTCCGAGTGCCATTATCTGAACAAAAAATTCTGATAAGACTGTAGCCTTTCTCTACCACGTCTGATTATAGCACCTTAACCTACTATTCTCAGATGTGTCGTTTCGTTGGTTATATGATCACCTCCCAACGTTGTAAATTATTTTGTTGTTACAGGAAACTATTTTATTTGGGATTGTCACTCAGAGTAGAGTTACTCGAAGGCACCAATACGTAGGGTAGGTTGATGAGGATGCTCTCACTTAACAAATGCTTTGACTTATGCCAAATATTACAGTAGGATGATAAACAACTGCCATGACTATATCGGTTAAGTTTATGTAAAGCTACAGAACGTGGTGAATGTTTTTGGCATATCCGATGGAACCAGGATTCCGGGGGCTTGAATGATGAGTGAATGGAAGCGTGGTCCAATAGACTGGGCAAATTTGGGCTGTCTGGACATTGATACTCCTCACCCTGCCCTGGGGTGGGAAGGGGGGATGATGATGATAATGATGAGGATGATAAAAATCTAGATCTGAATATTATAATCATTCTCAAATTATACACGAAATGAAGCTGCCAGATATGAGCATCTCAGGCTGCATTTGCACGTTGAATTGCAAAGTAGCACAGCTGTACAGTTGTGCTATGTTGGATCATCTGTTGCTGTTAACCATATGTCAAGATTGTAATTCTTCTCAAATGATTTCCTTAGGTATATTTTTGATGAAATGATAGACATTCACGAATCTATGTGAGTCATTATGTCATTAAGTGTACAAATGGCAGTACCTTTTTCTAGCAAGTCATTTGAAACACAAAATACAAGGGATGAAAAATCCAAAGGACGTGGACGTGAAGTTGAAGATCATTTCAAGGAAATTAAAGATATGAATTGATCTATATCATTCCTGATAACGAGCAAGAAATTCTTCAGGACTGCAAAATGTGATGAATGATTGTGACTACCTATTGTCGGGCCTTGATTGAACATATGTTCGTTGGTAGGAAAAACTAGTACATAGGGTAGGAAGGAAGGAATAATAAAAACTAGCATCAACCCACATGGCAATGAAATTCTGAACAGAGATGTTACTCGCTACTTATAAGACTCAAATTATTATCCAAAGCATCCGCAACCTTAGAAGAACCAGCCATGAACTGGTATCGACCTTGCCACTGGATATGTTGGTCTTATATACAACAAAGTTGAGACCAAACTGCCGCAACAGGAGGTATATTTTCAGAAACAGAAGAAACAGCCCTTCCAACCAGAACGTTTGGCCTGATGGATGGTACGACGGCAGGCAACGAATGCTTGGCGAAATACGAGAACATGAAGCGTGGCCTGTTTACGAAGAAAACTTTCCCATGCAGCACGTTTCACACGGAGGACTCACGAGCAAGAAGTAATCCACCAAGAAACACGTTTGGCATTAGACAGTCACGTATTGTGAGGAACCGCGATTGGAGCAGCACTTAAAACCTGGACACTGAAGGACAATACAGTATATCCTGTGGAGACGAAAAAGAGGAAGGAGGAAGAGGGGGCATGGTAAAGGAAGAAAATAACTCCCAGTGAGCAACGTAGTACAGCCAATCTAGAGGAAGGGGCACGAAGAAGAGGACAGTATGAGGCGAGAGTGAGTTTGACAGGGAAGCGATCACTAAAAAGATTATCTTCTAATACCAACCATTGAAAACTGAGAGAAATTGAAAGTGAACAAAGAGAAAGATCCAAGCAAGAGAGGGAACAAGTACAGAGGTCAAAGTGAGTAGGGGCACCAGTGTTAAGGATGAGGAGATCTTGAAAAAGAAGGAAACTGTTCTAACTGGGAACGCTGGCAAAGTTTGGGAATTCAAGAGAGACAGAAGGAGAGAAATAGAGAGAGCTAACAGTGTTCCATTAACAGGGAAAGACTCGAGCATAAGTATGAGGGACTGGAGAAGAAAGAAAGAGAGTTTCA
>JAGKTI010003084.1:0-16062 GCA_018397915.1 Birgus latro | reverse complement strand
AAAAAAAAAAAAAATCGTAGTGGGTAATGGATCTCGCTCGTCTTCTGCTCGCCACCCTATTCATCACCATACTATCAGAACTGGAAGGGCACCCATAGTTCCTATGGCCCTTCAGAAGTAGTAAACATCCAGTGAGGGAGAAGAGATGTCACGCAGTTCGTAAGGAGTAGGAAACAGTGAGTCATCCCTGATTTCTAGATTTTATTGAATACTAATACCTTGCCTATGGATTTACGTTACCTCCCAGATTCAGCACCTTCTGCTATGATCTTCCAAGATTCCCAATATTCTTTTTATGACACTCATCCTATTTTCCCAAAGCCTTTTGCCTACAGGGTCCTGACTGTTATGTCAGCCTTCTCGGTTCCTAGGCTTGCAGTTTGTCAACACTGGATCCCGAGGGTGGGTTTTTGGCTATACCTTCATGTGACATTCTGTAGGTTTGTTATTTGTAAAAGAGCTTACTTTCCTCTTAGGAAAACATGCTTTTACTCATAAAGACTCTGTCACTCTCTGTACTTATGGATCGAAGACCGATACTGGTATAGGCTTTGATGTCATCATCTCTCAGCTGGGGTGGTAGACTTCCTGGTATGGCTACAGTTTTTATGACACCACTGACTTCGATAGTACTTTCTCTCCAGAATCTCTCTCTCAATCTCTTATTGTGATTTTTAGTGAATCTTGCATTATTCTATCTCCACTGGAGCCTTTTGATTCATTTCATCCACTGGTTTTATCAATTTTAGAGTGGCTTTTCCTCCTTGGCCGTCGGGGTAGTCGTGTGGAGTTATATTGGGTTGTTGCCTATATAAAGATGTCCGGGAATAAGCAGGATGATCTGCTGGCCAAGGCAGCATCGACTCATCCTCCTGCTACTGTGGGGTCCCATTCTCTTCTTTGGCTGCCAGCATATGATTTTTACCCTTTTATTTCTGGTCGGATCCGACGTTGTTGGGAAGACAAGTGGGATGTGGTGGGGGTTAAAAAGATGCGTGATGTTTATGACAATGTGAGCTCCTTTACATACTAAGGCTTGTCTCGACAGTGGGATACGACTTTATGGCCGTTGCGAATTGGCCACACCCGGTTTTTCTCAAGGATTTTTATTGGAATGCATTTCCCCTACTTTCTGTGAGGATTGCTCTGTCCCCCCGACTATTTATCACTTGCTTGTGGAGTGCATCACTTTTGAGGATGTACGCCATCAGTACCTCTCTGAGCACCAGACGGGGGATGGCGGAAACCGTCTCTCAGCGGTGCCTAGGGAGGTTGCCTGTTGTATGGGAGGTGAAACTCTCAGGTTTGTGAAGGTTGCTGAGCTGCTCATAAGATTCAGTATGTGCTGTTTGTTTTTGGCGTTTAGTGCAACATTTTTTGTTTTTTAAAAGTAATTGTAGTGTGCTTTTCCGTTTTTCGTGCATATCTTTTTTCTTGTTTTAGTCTTGTTTGCTTTTATTGTTTATTTTCGCGTTTTGCCTTGATGCTCGGTGACACAGTTATGACCCAGGCAATGACGCCGCAAGTATTTTATTTTATTGAATGAAACAGTCAGATCTCCTCTCCTCTTCCTCCTTTCCTTCTCTCCAATCCTCTCCTCTCCTCTCCCCTCCTGTCCCCTTCTCTCCTCCTGTCCCCGCCTATCCGCTCCTGTCCCCTCCTCTCCTTCTGTCCCCTCCTCTCCCCTCTCTCCTCCTGTCCCTTTCTCTCCTCGTGTCCCCTCCTCTCCACTTCCTCTCCTCGTGTCCCCTCCTCTCCACCTGTCTCCTCCTCTCCCTTCATCGCCTCCACCTCCTACCTTCCAATTCCTCCTTCTCTCATCCTCTCCTCACTTTCTCCTCCTCTTTACTCCTCCCTTGTCGTCTCCTCTCCTCGTCACTCCTTTGTCTGTCTGTTTCTGTTTCTGTCTCTGTCTGTCTGCCTGTCTGTCTGTCTTGTCAGTCTCTCCCTCTCTCTCTCTTTCTCTCTACTTCTTTATTATCTTTCCTTATTTCTTTCCTTCTTTCACTCCTTCCCTTTATCTTTCCTTCTTTCACTCCTTCCCTTTATCTTTCATTCTTTCGTTTTCTTTCTTTCTTCTTCACTATCTCTTTCCTTTTTTTTCTTTTTCTCTCTTTCTCTTTCCTTCCCTCATTCTCTCTTCCCTTTTATGTTTTTTTCCCTTCTCTCTCTCTCTCTCTCTCTCTCTCTCTCTCTCTCTCTCTCAGTTCACACCGTGTCCTGGCGGCGTGAGGACGTCTCTGACTGCCTGTCTCAGCCAGGCTCGAAGCTTTGAATGCGGGTTGCTTCGGGAGGGACCTCCTTACATTACCTCCCACGTCTGATACCCTGACGACCTCGGACCCGATAAAGGACACTCCGATTGACCAATGCTCAATCAGTCCACCAGACACATCATCATTTCTCTAATTTCCAGAAGGTGTTCCCGATGTCACAGTTAGTTCCTCTGTTGCCGCCTCCTCCCTCATTGTCACCCTCGAATCGTATGTCCCCCATTCTGCCTCTTCACTTGTTTCGTCTGCCTCGAACCTCGCTCGGTCCAAGTCCACTTCCACTGTTTTTTTCCTCTCACCTCCGTCCTTCCATTCTATCAAAACCTCGTCTTTATTTTTCATCGACCCTTTTTGATACTCAGACTTGTACTATGAATTTCACTATCCAACATCATGTCCCCCATTTCTTGGACGATTTAGAGTTCCGCCTTCTCCGCCGTGTAGGGAAGGATGTGACATTCCGTTCCTTGCGTGATGGGTCTCGTATTGTTACTGTCTAGAATAATGCCAAGGCTGATGTTATGCTTTCCCTGTACGATACTACCGGTGCTCCCATCCTAACTTCCAGAAATTTGTGCCTCAATTCTATTGCTGGATCGGTTGCAGTCCCTTCGTATAGCTGTTAGGTGCCAGGGAGTTTTCTGACTGTTCACCACATAATCAGGCTGCCCTGCAGGAGCCGGGTTACAGTGCACTATCCGTTCATTGCTACAGTATTCCACCACGTGGAAATCGAACAAGCCCAATTAATATTGCTACACGTCGATTCATGGTCTCTTCCCGATCATGTTATTGCCGGTGATATAAAACTCCCAGTGGGAGAATTATTGATCCTCCTCGACAGTGCCGATCTTGCAGGCGCTGTGGCCATCCCAATAAATGGTCTCGTTCGGTGGCTACTTGTCGTAGATGTGCTCAGCCCGGTCATACCGAAGCAGACTGCTCTGCTGTTGCATGCTGTTGTCCTAATTGTGGTGGTGGCCATCCAGCTTATGTCCGTTCTTGTTCCACCTTCAAGTTTGAGAGTGAAGTTTCTCGTATTCATGATCGTGAACTGATCTTACACAGGGAGGCACGTCAGATTGTTTGTAGCATGGGTTTTGATGACTTTTTCTCGTATGCAGGCTGCATCCATTGGTCAATCAGGACCTTTCCTTCCTCCTAAGCAGCTCCTGCTCCTAGTGCTCTTTCCCATCCATCTGCTTCATCAACTGCCTCTGTCTTCGCAGCTTTGTCAATGACCCCTTCCCATGGTGCCCAGTCTCGTCCAGCTTCTACATTCCCTCGTCAGTCTCTTGATAGCTGATTGCCACAGGCCGCCCACAAGGTCCGTGTTCAGCCCTCTGCACCCAGTCGGTCCTTGTCTGTACCCTGTCAACAGTCTACCCACCTTCCTTGTCACATTCCCCCTACCCTTTCGTCTTGCAACAAAAACAGTCCTCTTGGTTGTATTTCGGGGCAGTTCCTATCCATCATCCTTAATCTATCTCTTCCTCCTCCTTCACGTCCTCTGTCACTCAACAGAGGTCTGCTTACCCCCGCCCTTCAACATCTCCTAGTAGCTTGAAACTGCAGTGTTCATCACCAACATGTGTCTCTCGACCTGCTAAGTCTGGTGTGGGTGTGTCCTTTGTTATGGATCCTCCTCCAGACGCGTGTCCCTCAACTACGTCTGGTTTCTGTGAGGGACCGTTACAAAACGTGCCAGCATCTGCTGAGGTGCATCCACTCCCGGATTTTCTTCCACCTACTCCTGTACCCCCTCACCCTGATCCGACAATAACTCCCTCCCTTTCCATTGTTCCTGGCAATGTTCCTTCCCCAGTTTTTCCTTCTCCCATTTCTGTTCCTTCTCCCATCTCTGTCACGAGTCTGTTTAGTTAGTCTCTGTTCAGTGTAAATCACAAATATCATTTCTTATTTTTTGACTGAATTGCTTTCCTTCAGTAGAACATTCAAATTTCTCATTTGAATCGTTCCGACCTTTAGTGCCTTCTTGCCCAGTATTGTCCTTTGGTTGTGTGCCTCCAGGAGACCCGCCTCTCCGCTCCTCCTGCTCCTATTGCGGGTTATATTTTTGTTAGTACGCCTACTTCGATTTCTGAATCATCTACCCTCGTCCTGACTGCAGTCCCTTATAAACTTACTTCACTTTCTTCATCACTGAAGTGTACTGTGGTGAGAGTTTTCCTTCATTGTTGCGTTACTGTAATTTCCCTCTACTTGTCACCTTCTGTTACTATAGATTTAGCAGAGCTTTCCCGCCTTTTGCCTCTTTTGACTCAGCCCATCTTGTTATTGTAATTTTTATTGCAGGCACTCCTTACGTCAGGATGTGATCCCATCTGTCCCGGGAGTCGCACCAGTATAAGCAAGAGGCTGCACATACTGTACTTCTGTGGATTTTGCTTTGCCATCCGTTGAGTCATGTAATGATTCTTTCTCTATGTCCGAACTTCTGGCTGGGATCCGGTCTTGTGGTAACACATGTGAGGGCCCTGATGGTGTTCATTACCAGATGATGAAACACCTGCCTCTACCGGTGTTGTTATTTTTCATATCGCTTTATAATTGGATCTGGACAGATGATGTGTTCCTTTTTGTCTGGAACAAGGCATATTTGCTTCCCATCTTAAAGCCTGGTAAACTTGGTCGTTCTCCCCAGGATTATAGAACAACTTTCTTGTTAGTTGCTTTGGTGAGCTCCTGGAATGGATGGTTCGTGCTCGATTGGTGTGGTATTCAGAATTTATGAGTTTTTTTTTCTGCTTTCCGATATGTTTTTCGCAAGGGACGCAGTACTCTGGATCCCTTGGTGAATTTGGAGTCCTACATTCGTCAGGCTTTTCATCACAAGTAGTCAGTTCTTGCAGTGGGTTTTGATCGTGAGAAAGCCTTTGACACTATGTGGATGTAAACATTATTCATGCTCTAGGTAGTTTGGACGGCAATTTGGGTGTCTTTCTGAGTAATTTTTGAGAGATCGAACTTTACAGGTGCTTGTTTGCAGTAGCATATTGGCCTCTTTTCCACAGGTCGAGGGCCCACAGGGGTGTATTCTGAGTTACGTTGGTAGCTCGCAATTTATCTAGCTGATTCTGATGCTTCTCGTCTCCATTGTCATATGTGGTCAACAATAACTGCTGTGTCCACTTCGGCAACTTCTCATGGGTTTCGTTTTTCGCCATCTTAATCTTGTGCCATGATGTTTTCTATATGACATACTATACCACAGCCACCTCTTTATCTTCATGACACCCTTGTTACCTGCCATTCTACTACTACATTATTGGGTCAGTATGTAATGGAAGCTCCTCACATTGGAAAAGAAAACATGTTAAAACTATTCTTGTTAATGCGCGTAGTCTACGTAATAATTTTTCTGATTTAGAGGCCCTTGTCTTTACCGACGATTATGATGTAATTGGTATAACAGAATCGTGGCTAGATACTGAACAGAGATATTTTCTAGCAGAATTTAATTTACCAGGCTATCATATTTTCAGTAGCGAGAGGAAGAATCGAACAGGGGGCGGTGTGTTGTTATACATTAAATCAGGATTTCATCCAGTCGAAATTACCAAGCCATGTATTGAAAACATTGACACTATTTACATTCAGCTAAGAAATTAATCTTATCATAAAATCACCATTTCAGCTTAGAAATTAGTCTTATCATAAAATCACCATTGGGGTAATTTATCGTCCACCCAATCAGCCACTCAACACTGATAACGAAATCTACAATCAAATTGCCGAAATATCTTGTGTGCAAAGCACGGTAATATTTGGTGATTTTAATTTACCAGCTCCAAAATGGGGAGAAGCCCTACCCTCACACACAGGGTTAGACCTGTATACAAACTTGCAGGAAAGTTCTTTATATCAATTTGTAAATTATCCGACACGTGGATCTAACATCCTAGATCTTGTTTTAGCCAGATCACAAAATGTAATGAGTAACGTAATTGTGGAAGAATTTAGTACAAGTGATCATCGCATAGTTACATTCAACATTAAATTCTGTGAAGACAGTGTCAGGGCCAGTTGTGAGAAGGTGCCTGACTTTAAGAGAGCAAATTTTAAGAAATTAAAGGCAATTATAGGTGCAGGCAACTTGCATCCCATTGTCCAAAATTTAGATATCAATGACGCATGGAATTTTTTTACGGAAACTCTCAACAGTGCTGTCAGGTTATGCATTACAATGCGCAACAGAAGGCCTGTCAAAAATTCTAAAGCCAAATGGTGGAACTCCGACATTAAACATTGTCTGAAAGCTAAAAATCTTGCATATAAAAACTATAATACCACAGAGTCAAAGTTATAAAAATGATTACGATGCCCTTCGACGAAAAGCCAAAAAATTAATTAAATGCAGTAGGAAAAACCTTGAGGCACATATTGCAAGTATCAGTAAATCAAATCCCAAAGAATTTTTCAGTTACATAAGAAGCAAAAAGGTAATAGCTCGGTCCCTTGATCACAGATAATGGAGAGCACACTGATGATGAAACTATGATGGCGAAAATTCTTAATAACTTCTTTGCGTCAGTATTTACAACAGAAAATATACATACGATTCCTGCTGTTTCCCCCATTCCTATAGAAGAGGGCAACATAATTGCTGACTGCTTGCAATAAACAAATTAAAAGAGAATAAAACACCAGGACCAGACAAAATATCTCCACGTGTATTGAAGGAACTACAGAATGAAATATGAAAGCCTTTGTCTGAACTTTTCAGCTTATCACTTAAGAGCAGTAAGGTGCCACATGAATGGAAGCTTGCCAACGTAACCCCAATATTCAAAAAGGGCAACAGAGCCCAACCAGAAAACTACCGCCCAATTAGTTTAACATCGGTGGTTTGCAAATTGTTCGATGCTATTATCAGAGACAAGTTTGTGAAACACTTAGAAACAAACAATCTCATCAAAGATTCGCAACATGGTTTTCGTAATAATCGCTCTTGCCTCACGAATCTGCTGGACTTTTTCAATGATATACTAAATATGTATGATGAGACTAAATCTGTTGATGTGGTCTACCTAGATTTTCAAAAGGCCTTTGACAAAGTTCCACACAAAAGACTCCTTTAGAAGCTAAAGGCACATGGTTTCAGCGGCAATGTTCTTGGTTGGGTAGAAAATTGGCTCTCTGGACGAAAGCAGTGAGTTGTAATTAATGGAAAAGAGTCACACTGGATAAACGTTACAAGTGGAGTGCCACAGGGTTCCGTGTTAGGTCCTGTTCTTTTCTTAATATATGTAAATGATATTGACGAAGGATTGTGTTGCAAGATTTCAAAATTTTCTGATGATACTAAAATAGGTAACAGAGCAGATACAGTGCTGCAAAGGCAAGCAATTCAGAGAGATCTTGATCAGCTGTTTAACTTGGCCCAAGTTTGGCAAATGGATTTTAATATTAATAAATGAAAAGTACTAATCATTGGCAGTAAAAATGTAAGAGCTAGTTATAGCATGATTAATGTCCAACTTGATAGGGTAAACCACGAAAAAGACTTAGGAGTTATAATAACAGACGATTTGAAACCAAGCAAACAATGTACAGAAGCAGTGAAAAAGGCCAACAAATTGATTGGATTCATAGGCAGAGCATTTGAATGTAAGTCCGATAATATCATCCTCACTTTGTATAATTCCTTAGTACGCCCGCACTTGGAGTACTGCGTTCAGTTTTGGTCACCATATTATAAAAAGGATATGGAAAGGCTTGAAAGAGTGCAGCGAAGGATGACAAAAATGATACCTAGATTGAGAAATAAACCGTACGAGGAACGTTTAGAAGCCTTGAATCTCTTTACCTTAACTAAACGGAGGATACGAGGAGATTTTATTCGAGTATTCAAAATATTCAAAGGACAAGATAACATGGCTGTCAATAAATACTTCACAGTTGATCACTCGAATTATACCAGAGGCAATGGTCATAAAATAATTGGCAAACGATTCCAGTCACATGAAGCTAAGTATTTCTTATTTCTTCTTCAATAGAGTTGTAAATATATGGAATAAATTGCCCTTCAGTGTAGTAAATTGTAATACAGTACTAATCTTTAAAGGTCGCCTGGATAAATATTTGTTGCCTAACCCCCAGCTTACTATGTTTACTTCCGAATAAAACACTTGTATAAATTTTTATTTTATTCTATTCTTTTAGAGCCTGGATCAATTTACTAAATGCAAATATATGCACAGTGATAGTGTTTTAAGTTTCTTCCCGCAGAGCCCAACTGAGACCAGGGGATCACTATATTTATGTGTATCTGTAACTTTTGAATTCCTGCAGAGTCCATCTGAGACCACGGGATTATTAGCTATATTCACGTGTATCTGTTTCTTTTGAATTCCCGCAGAGTCCAATGGAGACCACAGGATTACTGTATTCACGTTGTTATGTCTACAGAGTTTCATCGTCCGCAGACGCCCCATTAACTCAGTGTACCCATACACAGTGTCATGCATTATTTATTTATTCGGTTATTCATTGTAATTTACTACTTTCTCTTTCAGGTTATTCATACTGGTAGCTTATAGATAATGTATTATATAATGTAGCTTTTTCCTTTTCAGTCTTTCCTATGAAATTTCCATGTCAGTTTTTCCATGCTGCATGGTGATCTTTCTCACTTTTTCTTGTCAATTTTGGCTGGAGGGTTTGGAGGCGGAGGGAGCCTTCTTGCTTTACTATCCTTATCCTTCAGCATGTAGAGTTAGATCTTGTAGTCATAGTCTATTCTGTAACAAACAGCCTCGAAAGGACCATAAGGTCTGTTGCTGTTTGCTTTTCCTATGTACTCCTATGTACTGTACCTATGTTGATTTGGTCTTCACACACTACAACCTTTAAGACGTCTGCTATTCAGAGCCTTCTGTTACTATGATCATTGAGTTGTCTCACCTGGGGCTCTGATCATACTCTTCTATGTTTACGTGTTACTGTGGTTCTCTTTGCTCTTATGGTTATGCAGTTTATGCCTCTGCGTCCCCTGCCATTCCTCGCAGATTGGATGCTGTTTATCGTCAAGGGCTACATCTTGTTTTAGGAGCGTTCCATTGCACTCCCGTTCAGAGGATGAATACTGAATCTGGACTGCCCTCTTTGTCGCATTATTGTGAAGAATTTACCCTTTGTTATTATTATAGGCGTCATCAACATTTCTCATCTAATTTCCCTCCTACATCCCTTCCATCATTTCCATCTTTGACCTGTATTATCAGCAGTACTCTTTTTCAAGTAGGACTAGTTTGTCCCGATCATTGCCTCTTCCTTCTCCTCAGGTACTTCCAACCCGTTTTTGTATGTTCCCAACGTGACTCAGTAACCCCCCCCCCTCCCGTTATGTCTGTTCGTCTATCCTTCCTGTCGCTCAGATCTCCACCTACTCGTACAGAATTCGATCCCTCTTCTCTAGTCATGGCTTGTCATTCGTCTGCTGCTTCCATCTATACCAAGCTTTCAAAATCCTCATTTAGCTGATTGTAAGTCCACTACGGAACAAAGACTTCCCCCAACCTTCTCTACAAATTCTTTGACTGAGCCAATATCTGATATCTCTGTTTCATCTCTCCACCTCCTGTCTGGCCCTTTTCTGCTATACTTACAACCTCCTGGGCTCCAGTCAGCCAGCCTTTGTTCTATCGGTTATCCCTTGTTCTTGCTACAGAACCTGCCCGCCTTCATTTATGTTTTTTTGTAATTTCCAGAATCTTTGAATTTAGTCTGCTCTCTCACTCAAGTTGGTCTTTTCCTTTCTCTTCAAGATATTCGCAACATTGTCCTTCCCATTGCTCCTCGTTTACAGATTAGTTGATTTTCCATCGATTTTGTTGCTTTGCAGGTCTCACAACCTACGTTATAGCTGGAATTATACAGTCGTTATATCCTTTCCGTTTGATTCATACTGGCAACCTACTTTTCATGATGCCTCTATGTTTACCAAAAGCTTTCCATCTAATTGTTATGCACCTTTTTATTTTGTTGTCATGGTCTTTCGTCACTTCTAGTATTTGCTCTAAGTAATTGTACTCCTCGACTTCTTCAGGAATTTATTCACTTTTTATGAATAATGCCCTTTGGTGCACTTGGATTAAACATTACTTTACCTTGACTCTGGTTCATCTTTAGCCCTACTTTGAGACTATCTCTGTTTAGGTCATTTAACATTTCTTGCAATGTCCCTGCTCTTTCTGAGATTAGGACAGTATCATATGCAAATCTTAAATGGATTTGATTTTCTCCATCTATGTTTATTCTTTTGATCCCCCAGTCTAGCTTCCTAAAATACTTTATAGGCATGTTCTAAATAATTTTGAAGCAGTTGTATCTCCGTGATGCCATTCTTCTCAGTCATATTTTTCTCTGAGTCTTTGTGTAATTTAACTGTAGCAGGTCCTTCTTATATATGTTTTCGAGCAGTTTTACAAAGTTCTCATTTACTCCTTGTTCCCTTAGTGATTTTAATATTGCTATGTGCTCCACTAAGTCGAAAGCCTTATCGTAATCAACAAAACGTAACCACAGTGGTTTATTATATTATGCAGTTTTCTCATTTAGCTGATTCGTTGCATACAAATATAGATGATCAACACCCTTCTCATTTAGCTGATTCGTTGCATACAAATATAGATGATCAACACCCGAATACCTGCTTCGGAATCGTATATGCTCACGTGGTTGGTTTTCTTCCAAATTTGTTCTTATTCTGTTCAGCGTCAGGTCAGACACTGTTCTGCTACTGGTACCATGTAATCCAATACTACCTATTTCATGGTCGGATCGTCGGTGACTGAATCGACATCCCCACTGCTCTAGGCCAGGGAGGAATGTGACTAGACACCCTGTAGGATGATAAACAAGACCTGTCAAAGGGCGGACGAGCAATTTATGTCAACGGCCATCTAGTAGGGTAAATGCAGCTCGTTAGCCTTGGCTGGCAATCGACCTAAAAGGAAAACTCTGAGGCAAAACCTAGATAGCCATAGACAGGGATTCTATGCCCCTGTCCATAGGCTAGTGGTGAGCCCTCTCCTTACTTAGGAGGTTGGGGTGGGGTTTGTGTCCCCTCCCTGTAAAAAACAACCCCGTGCATAACGAGAGAAGGAAGAGGGATAGGGATCAGTGCTTGTTGCCTGACCCTGACATAGTTTTGCCAGGGGGTCCTCCCTCGGGTGCCAGCCTGGCAGGGCTTATTGGGCCCTGTCATGCTGGTACCCACCATGACAGTTGCTGTGTAAAGCCTACGGGACCCCAGCAACTGAAATATGGGGGGGGGGGCGAAACCCCCTAGCCCAGACCCTTCATTTCATTTGCTTCATGGGGATGCAGAGGGCGCGAGCCCGAGGCTCCAAGTGTGGGTTTCACCTTCAGAAGGCACTTCAGGTGAGGGCTTGGAATGTTCAAAGCCTTTCAAAGGATGATCAACTGCTTTTGTTGTCACGAAGGTTGTGGTGTTTGGGGGTCGGCTTAGCTGCACTCTCTGAAGAGAGACAACCTGGGCATGGTGAGATCAGTAGTGACAGTTACACATACTGCTGGTCTGGCTGTGATGATAGTGCCCATCTTAGGGGAGTCATCGCGACAATTGCTGCTCACTTTGTCTCCTGTGCTGACAGGGTTACCCTGGCTGATGAGCGTATAATGCTGGTGAGACTGAAGCACTCCTTGGGCTACATCTCTCTTATTACAGTGTACTCTCCAACTGAGATGAGTAATCTTGATGAGGAAGAGTTATTCTACATCAAAATTGACACTGTTTTGGAACAATGCCCCTCGAGGTTTACACTCCTGGACTTGGGTGACTAATTCAGTTACTGGCACTGACAGGGAGGGCTTCAGGGACTGTGTAGGTCCCCATGGCTCTGGAACCAGGAATTCCAATACTTCTTACCTTCTGGATTTCACAAAATCCCCCAAGTTAAGAATTGTTGGATCCTGGTTCCAGCAGTTATATCTTCACTGCAGGATTTGGTATCCCAGTACTGGAGGGGTTGCTAAGGAGATCGATCACATGCTTGTTAGAATTCTCTGGAGGATCCTTCAGAACTGCAGGTTTTTCAGGAGTGCGGAGTTCTTTGCTACTGATCACAGACTTGATGTTGCTACTCTATGGCTACAAATCAAAACTGAGAGATTCTCAAGATGCCACCAAAAAAGATTCCATCTTGAGAAACTCAGGGATGGGAAGTTTGCATAAGAGTATGCAGTGGCAGTCTCAAATCGGTTTGAAGTGCTCCGTACTGTTGAGGATCCTGTTGAACAATGGGATACCTTTAAGTGTGCTACCCTGGCAGCAGCTAACTAGTATATTGGAGACCGCCCGAGATCACAGAGGGAATTCATCTTGGAGGGGATGCTCACCACAGTTGAGGAGAGTCGTGATGCCAGACTGGCTGGAGATAGAGAAATGCACAGGCTTCTGTCTCGATGGGCACAGTTTTCACTGATAAGGGCAAGGAGAGGTAGGTCAGAGAAATCACTGAGGAGCTGGAAGGTTGTTTTCATGCAAATGGCCTTCGACCCACCTACCGAGCCCTGAAGAAGCTCCACTCCAGACCTACTTCTCAAATTAACTCTGTTCAGAAAGCAGATGGACAGCTCGTGTCGGGAGCAGCTGAGTATAAAGCTCATTGGGCTGAGTATTTTGAGCAGCTGTATATGACTGAATCTCCCAGTGGACAGCTTCCTTCAGCTGTTGAACAACTCTTGACTGCTGTCCCACCAACTGACGAATCCATACCTTCTCTAGGTGAAATCAAGAAGGCAATAGCTAGGTTGAAAAGTGGTAGAGCAGCTGGTGTTTTTGACATCCCAGAAAACTGATCAAAGCCGGAAGCGAAGCCATGATCAGGGAGTTACATGCAGACATAGAAGCCATTTGGCAGACTGGTATCATTCGTCCTGCCCTTGCCTGGAAAGGAAATGGAGGCCAGTGTGACTGTAGTAACCACTGCGGTATTACAGTGCTCACTGTGCTGGGCAAAGTTCTTGCTCACATTCTCCTGATGTGTATCTGGGACCATTTGCTAAAGTTCCAGAGGCCTCAGCAATCCAGATTCACATCCAATAAGTCTACTGTTTTCTGTATCCTAGCTCTTCGAGTTCTTGTGGAATGCCGTCTTAAGTTTTGACAAGGTCTGTTAGCAGCCTATGTGGATCTCAAGAAGGCATCTGACTCGGTAAATCGGGAGGTACTATGGGAAATCCTATGACTCCGTGGGATCAACCCAGGGATAATCTGACAGACTGCTGGTTTGTACTCAACACTGAGAGTGCTGTCAAATGTGAGGGAGGAACATCCGACTTCTTCCCAGTAAGTTCTGGTGTAAGACAGGGATGTCCTTGCCCCCACGGTTTTCAACACATGTATGGATTGGGTACTGGACTGGACTGTGAATCAAAGTCACTGTGGGAGCTTTAGAAATATCAAGGGCTACTGCATGGGCCTCTCCATGTTGGTAAATTGTCTGATGTTTGGTATGTGGAGACTAAGCATATCCATGGCAAAAACCATACTGTCTATCACCAGTTAAGTTGTAGAGTTCAAGATGTTTACCAATGTGCTTACTAATTACGATCTTTAAAAACTCACCAAAAGACGATGTGATAGCTATTAGTCTAAAATCAGAGAGGTCAGAGGAACTTCCTTTCTTCGGAATTGGATGGATATTGGCTTCATTCCATGAATTAGGGAATGAAGAGGAACGAATGCATAGTCTGAATAATTTGCCTAGAAGAGGAGCAAGTTCTGGGGAACAGTTTTCCAAAACAATTGTAGGAATTTCATTTGGGCTTGGAGCTTTGTTGGATGGTAAATTGTCCAGGATGAATTTTACGTATCCAATCTGTATCTTAAATGGGGCAATTTCGGGAGATTAAAGTTCTAGAACAGGGACGTTCTGACTATCTTCCTACAGGGCAGAATTTTTGGCAAAACGTACTGGCAAGAATGTTCGCTTTTCAACACAGGCCATTTATGGCGTTACCATCTTAAGATTTTAGAGAGGAAATGGATGATGACTTGTTAAAAGTATTATTTAACCCGTCCAGTCCCGACCTGTTTTTTACCCAACCTACCCCCAGGTCCCGACCGATTTTCGACTTTTTGTTTTTTGGCTGAAGACTTCGCTTTTGGTGAAAAATATCGAAAATTCATAGAGAAATCGCGATCCTGAGGTAAAAATTTTTGATACAGGTGTCACTCAACCTTACGTTTTCCTTCTTTTTCAGGGTACCTGGCAAAAGAAAACGAACTATGGAAGGGTTAACTAATTCAAGCCACTTTAGATTATGTATTTATTTCATTTATTTGGTACGAATTTATGTGTAGTACAAGTCTATATTGGTTTTCACACAGTAATGTAGGCATTTATAAGCATTGTTCACTCACCCAAAACCCCAGTATATGGCACCCTCATTTACGACATTACCTCCTCCTCATTTCTGTTTGTTTCCCCCTCTAGCTTCTTTGTTTCTCTTTCCTTCACTTCAGGAATCACTTTCACCGTGAATTTCGTCATTGGAGAGACCATGGGGCAACATACCTTTACTGGCTAGGTTACTGCTAACAGGTGAATTGCCAAGTGTGGGAGGGAGGGGGGGAAAGGGGGGTTAGGTGGGGCCAGACAGTATCCCCGCTTGACAGCAGGTACAGGATGGTCTCCCACATATGCCTACCAAAAATCACCCGTGAATGTTGAAAAATGTGCACACAATGGGTCTTGCAATTGCGTGACGTACAATGCATGTAGTTGGGTCTGTCCATGGAAAAAAGTAGCGACGTGCATCGTACGTCGGTGGGACTCGGCGGGTTAAAGAACTGAGAGTTGACCAGAACATTCTAATGTCATACTTACATATGTACATCATGTAATCCTGTGCTTCCCCATGAGGAGCATAGGAGCCCGGGGCTAGGCATGTTGGTCCTGTCATTTAAGACGAGAGTGACCAGCCTCACTCATCTCTGAGTGGCATTACATGAGCAATAAACCTCAACTATCCCTTGGATATAAACCGACACAGGCTCAATCCGGTTGGAGTGCCCTAATTACCCACCAAACTACCAAGCACCAAAATTTGGTTATATGTTTACCATCTAGCGTATTAAATGGTTTCCTAAAGTACAGGAAACCATTTTGCTTGTCAGTGTAGAGTTACCCATAGGCAGAAGGAAGAGGAAAGAAAGAAGGAAAGAAAGAAGGAAAGAAAGACATAAGAGGAAGGAAGGAAGGAAGGAAGGAACAAAGGAAAAGGTAGCCACCCAAGAACAGCACTAAATCGAGTGAGTGGATGATGAGCATCCCCACCTACTACAATACAGGAGGTGCATTCCAGAAGTTTTGAGACTTTTTGGGGGAGACATTCATTTGTTTAAAAAAAAGTACAAAACTCTAATCTCCTTCAAAATAGGACCCTCCAACTTCAATGCACTTGTTGTAGTGCTCCAAGCACTTCTTGAAGGCCCCCCCTCGTAGTCCTCAAGTGAAGGTGTCTAGGACCCTTGTCACAGCCTCCTTGATCTTCTCAATGTCTTCAAAACGACTGCCTCTGAGGTTCTCCTTCAGCTTGGGGAATAACCAGAAATTGCAGGGGGCAAGGTCTGGACAGTAGGGAGGGTGAGGGACAGTCTTGACGCCCATCTCTGTCAAGTAGTTGGTCACCGGGATGGAACTGTGGACTGGTGCATTGTCTTGGTGCAGGTGCCAACGACCCGATTTGAAGAGTTCTGGCCTGTTGCGACGAAATCTCTTCCTGAACTCCCTCA
>JAGKTI010003083.1:37642-60526 GCA_018397915.1 Birgus latro | reverse complement strand
CCCCCCCCTCACCCTCATCTCCCCCCCCACAATCCTGAATCCCCCAACTGCTTCCCCACCACCCACCACTCCCAATACCCCACCCCCACCACCCTCTCCCTATCCCCACCACTCCCTACTCCCTACCCTCCTCCACCCTCCACCTCCATACCCCCAAACCCCCACACCCCCAAACAACCTCACCCCTCCAACTCTCACTGCCATCCCCACCTTTTCCCCCCAACCCCCCCTCCTGACCCCCCACTTACCACCCCCACTCTCACCTCCCCACCCCCATCCTACCCCCACCCCCCACTCCCCCAAGCACCCAGTCCTCATCCCTGCACCACCCCACAACCCCCACACCCCTCCACACCTCCCCCCAAAAAATCCCACACTATATCGCACCTGCCGATTATGCCCGTCCTGAGCATGTCGAAACATTACGATGCCCGTCTTTTAGGGGTTAACAGTTCCAACCGACACCTGGTGGTTAGGGGTTAAAGGGTATAATCATCATCATCATTATGACCATTCAGCTCCATTAAAGGTTTATACAGTCACACCTTGCTATGTGGTGGGGTTTCATCAAGTGAAAAACCCGTCATTTAGCAATTTATCGTATAATGGTCTATATAATAAGAGTTCATTGGGGATAGGGAGGGGGGGGCCTATGATCATGAAGTAGAAAAAAAAAAAATCCTTTTAGGCTTCCCCTCGATGCCCTTGGTAGCACTACGGTTTCTACCAGGGATGGCATCCTTGCCAGACACAATTTCCAAGTCACAGGTTTAGTATTTCATCCACAGAAAGTTATCACTTCACTTAATATTGCACACTGCACTATTTGTTTCACACTTGGACTGTTAGTTGGCGACAGCATTGGTGTTTCTGGCCTTTTCACATACAAATTGGAATGAAAGGCAGACAATCACAGTGAATGTAAAGTTTGAGTGACTGTCTTGGTTTAACCCCTTATGGGCGGGCGAATTATCAATTATATGACCGTGTGGGACAGCATATTTCCGGAAAAGTAAAGTATCAAGGAATAAGCCTAAACATAGATATATCAATGAAAATTGATGGAAAACAAAGGTACAAAGTGTTACTTATGTGGTAATACGTCTCTGCTGGTTGTAGGGGGAGGACGGCCAGGCAGCTTAGCACCAGGCACACCTGGGGTAAGGCTAGTGAACTCTTAACTCCTTTTCATATTCTTCACTGAACACAAAGTTGTATCATTTATGCATTCTTTATACTCTTCATTGTCTTTACAATCTTATGTATTTTACTTGACCATTTATAACAATAATACAGTAATCCCCTCAAGATCCGATGTAGTAGAGCCAAAGGCATGTAAGGGACATGGTTTGGTTTGGGACTTGGAAAAATGCCCCTGGACAGGTACTTATAGACCCCAACCCAACCTAACTTTGAAAGCCACCTAAATAACTCCCTACCAGACATGCACAGCACCTATTTAAGACCCCATTCACAAATATAAGGGACAGAAACCATAAAATAAATGAGAAGGAACCAGAGAATGAGAAATCAGAAGTGAGTATGGAAAATATTTAGCTGTGTACAGGGTACATACGACACGTCTATGACTGTCGCGAAGATTAACCTACCTCCTCTATGGCTGTGACAGTGGTGAAGGTGCACTTGAAGCATGCACAGTAATCCAGTGTTGTGCTGCACTTAGTCCTTTGCACTTTTAATTACAGTATGATTGTTTAACACTGCACATTCTTTTCTTACTTGCGTCGTGCCAGTTGCAACATACCAGTGTTGCAATCTGCATTTAATCCTTTGCACTCCGAATTCTGATTTCTTAACACTGAACAACACTGTAATTTCCTATGTGGTCTAGTGGCAAGGTATTGCAGTTTATTCACTGTCCACCACAAAAGCAAGCACGTGGGCAGCCATGGCAACAAGCATGCAGTCACGACGGCAGGTATGCGGAAAGTGGGGAGGATGCAGGGGTGCTCTAGCGGACATTGCTGGAACTACGGGTCAAAACACAGCTGTTGGTCACCACTCGGCAAATTTAGAGTAGGGATGAACACATATCGGCTTTTGTGTTTGCATTTTGACATTTTTTGGACCCAAACCCAAAATGTCTGGGACTTGGGTGTCCGGGTCTTAAAGGGCTTCCTGTACTTGTACAGTAATCCCTCCATTATCTGTTGTAATAGAGCCAAAGGCATGACCGGAAAGTGGTCTTGTCCGGAAAGTGGTCCTGAAGGTCCAGAACTGGTCATTCCTGACCCTAATCTAACCTAACCTAAATCAGAAAACCACCTACCTACCTCCAAGCCAGACATGCTTAGCACTTATTTAAGTCCCCTTTCACATAAATAATGGACACAAAGCATGAATTAATTGAATTTTAACCATAAAATGATAAATTTGTGGTGTTCACCACTTGCCAGCATAGTGTAAGTAAGTATCAGACATGGCATTCACTATGAAAATCACCCTTTCTCACATCTTATGCACTAAAATATTGAACACAAAGCATGAATTAATTGAACTTTAGCCAGAAAATGATGAATTTGAGGTGAGTAAGGCTGAGGTGTTCACCACTTGCCAGCATAGTGTAAGTATCAGACATGGCAATCTCTATGAGAATCACCCTTTCTCACATCTTATGCACTAAAATAATGAACACAAAGCATGAATTAATTGAATTTTAACCAAAAAATGATGAATTTGAGGTGAGTAAAGCTGAAGTGTTCACCACTTGCCAGCATAGTGTAAGTATCAGACATGGCAGTCACTATGAGAATCACCCTTTCTCACATCTTATGCACTAAAATATAGATACAAAGCATGAAATAAATAAATTGTTACCAGAAAATGATGGTTTAGAGGTGAATATGGCAAAGATGTTCAGCTGATAGCTTACTGAACATAAGTAAGAGACATGATAATCACTGAGAAAATCATCTTTTTCACAACCTATGCACTCAAATATGGGACACAAAGCATGAAGTAAATAAAATGTAACCAGAGAATGAGGATTTAGAAGTGTTTATGGAAAATATTTAGCAGTTGACAGTGTACTTACATGTCTGTGGTGGTTGTTAACGAATATTACCCCCACCTCTAAGGTTTTTACTGTGGTCATAAATGTTCTTGAAGCATGTACAGTAATCCAGTGTTTAACTGCACATAATCTTTAGCACTGTGAATTATGACTGTTTAAACAAGAACGAATAATACTGCAAACGATCCCGACAACTGTTTCCTCTTCACGGGAGTTGAGAGACAACTGGCAGGAGGGGGGAGCGCGGGAAATTCAAACTGACGCGGTGAAAAAAAAATCAGATTTTTTTTTTTTTTCAATCTTTGGGCATTTTGGGGTTACAACCATCAGCCTACGATGTCCGAACGGTGGTGTAACAGGATATTGGTCGTCCGGAAAGTAGAGGGATTACTGTATATGTATTTTCTATTTTACTTTAACACTTATAACACTACAACTTTTGTACATATATTTTATTTTACTTGTTTCAAGGCTTGGGTGGTTAGAGGGCAGGACAGTAGGTGACAAGGATGCCATATCACCCAATTTCACCAGTAAATTAGGATAGAAAATGGCCGGACGTTACATGATGTCGCCCGCCTCCTCAAGCACAGTCGTAACATAACATTGCCCATCTGTTATGGGTTAATTAGCTGGTTTGAAGGCGTCATTCATGCAGGGAGACATGATTTCCAAGGTCACAACTCAGTATTGGACACAGAAAGTTTTCACTTCACTTAATATCATACACTGCACCGTTTGTTATGCATTTGCATTGATATTCGGTGATAGCAGTAGTGTTTCAGTGGCCTTTCATGTACAGAATGGATGGAAAGGCAAACAGTCACAGCGAATGTAAACACTGGGTGGCCATTTTGGCTCAAATGTACTGACTAGGATTCATTGTTGTAGCGAATTTGCAATCATTTTGCCATCTGTCTGTCTATCTATCTGTTGCCAGACACCTCAGTCTCGCACGGGGTAGCCACAAAAAAAATTGCCTCCATGTCGCTCTGTCCCCTGCCATTTCCCTGCCGTGCTCCCAACTCTCACCTCCCTCTCTCATATACCTCTCCACTCCATCCCTCCACCTCATCCTCGGCCTCCCCCTCCCTCTCACCCTTTCCACCTCACTCACATACACTCTCCTCATCAGTTTCTCACTCTCCATCCTCTCCACATGCACAAACCACCTTAACATGTTTCTCCTAACACTTCCTATCATGTCCACGTCCACACCACAACGCTCCTTCACTTCCTCATTTGTTAATCTGTCTCTCCATGTGACTCCACATGCTCCTCTCAAATAATTCATTTCCACTGCTCTCACTCTTGACTTCTGTCCCTCCAACAGGGTCCAAGCTTCACTTCCATATGTTAAGAGTTGGTATCACAATACTGTCTGTCAGGGGGGAAAATGTAATTCAGGAGGAAAATGTAATATTGTATAATTGGAGTATACAGTGTATAGCTATGTGTGCTAGGAATGACTATTGGGTCATTTATTACGGGAGAATAGACTCGTGAAATCAAGTAGCGATTTCACTTTTATGCTGGCTTACTTCGCCAATTCTCTAGAGTCGGGAATTTATAGACTTTCTCAACGGTACACAGCAGAGACTAGACGCTCAAGTAGGCTGTAATATTGTACCGTTGGCCTCTGTGAAAGTTAGTTTCTCCCCTTAACATTAAAAAAATAATAATAATAATAATAATCAGGATCTTGGCTGAGTCAAACTCCTAGCTAGCACAACGGATTTAAGGATTAATGCCAAAAGCTGGCTTAAGTACCAGTCGTGATTAATATAAAGAGTTGTGGAGTAGCAAAAGTGTACTAAATATGTTGGGAAATTAAACACGACTGTTACCTTTAAACGAACTGTAAATTTATTGAATACAAGAAAATAAATTTACGTTACATGACTCCAGTTCAAATCAAGAAAGGGAAATGCACTCACTCAAACACTCAGACAAATAGCTAAATAACCCCAAAACTTAAGCCTAGGAAAACAAAAGAAAATACTGATCGGTATAGGTGAGACCGTGCTGCTGTAGACGATCACCAACTGGTGGGAGCTTCAGGGATTCACGCCAATACAAGCTGAGATCTGAAATCGCTAAGAAAAGTGATCACTCGAGCTCTCGTAAAGCACAACCCGTACGCTCCGTGGCTAGAGACAGACTGACTCTGTTTACGAGTGTCTGACGCAAGGGCGTGTAAAAGGGTGTGGCCGGGCAGCGGCCAGGGAGGCGGAAGCGATAATTCAGAAATTATCGCTCAGAGAATGCACTGTCTGCACATAAAAACAATCACTCGCGAAAGAATGACGAAAGTTTTGCCAACTTGATGCGAATATAAGTACGCGAGCGGACGGTTGAGAGAATGAGCGAAATCTCGTGCAAAATCACTCGATGTCACAATTTACGTTACATAATTTTACGATGTAGAAAATTCATGCCATTACGCCCCTGAAAAGTCAAATTTTACTCTGGAAAAATTTGACATTATATACACAACAGAAAGTACACTTTAGCTGAAAATCAGTTAACAGCAAGTTTCATACATAGGAGGTCGCCATTATTTCCTTAATAGTTGCCCTTTTTAACCTATACTTCCGCCTAATAAAGGGCTGGTCGTCGGTGTCCTCGGTTGGGATCGCCGTGACTGCCCGTTTGTCATCAGTGTCCTCGGTTGGGATCGCCGTGACTGCACACTAATAGCTATACTTATTATTACAAAGGGCTCGTCGTCAGTGTCCGTGGTTGGGATCACAGCGACTGCCTGCTTGTCCTCGGTGTCCTCGGTTGGAATCGCCGTGACTGCACACTTATAGCTATACTTATTATTACAAAGGGCTCGTCGTCAGTGTCCGCGGTTGGGATCACCGCGACTGCCCGTTTGTCCTCGGTGTCCTCGGTTGGGATCGCCGTGACTACGCACTTATAACTAATAAAGGTAAGTCGAGAATCCCTATGCAAACTTGGGCAGGTCATATTTTAACACCCTGCGTGGGTGTGAACACTCATGTGGCTTTTGTGTAATCTCCGGGAATCCTCAGAGAGGCCCACAGCTCGAGACACACCACAAGGTAATTCAAACACAGCCTCAGATTGCCTCTGCGGGGTCTCGAACTTCCCCCTTAACCTACGGTGCATACAATGTGTACTAGCCCTACGCTTACGACTAATAAGGGCTCGTCGTTGGTGTCCGCGGATGGGATCGCCGCGACTGCTCATTTGTCCTTGGTGTCCTTGGTTGGAATCGCCGTGACTGCACATTCGTCATCGGTGTCCTCGGTTGGGATCGCTGTGGCTGTGTACTTATGAGCTACAGTACATATGTATGTACAGACCCCAGACATATTATGCCCTGTGGGGCCAATGAGTGAGACGTCAGGTCTGCACCCACATTACCACTGCCCTCTCTCTCACACGACTCAGAGATTATGGGCGTGGGTCAAACGGCGCAGGAAGGAAACTTTCCTGAATGGTGGTACGTCGACACACATTACAGGAGTGCACAAAACTGTCTATTTCCTGTCCCATTCCTGGCCAGAAAAAGTCAGCACGGATACGGCCTTGGGTTTTCTTTTTGCCCATGTGACCTCCTGATGCTGAACAATGACCCCATTCTAAAACTGCTTGGCGGTAGTTCGCGGGAACGACAAACTGCAGTCGAACCTTGCCCTCGAGTGTTCGTGACTCACGGTAGAGCCGTCCTTGTTTGCGAAGGAACCTGGCTCGTCCACCCCATGAATACTTGGTCACTTTACCCTTTTGTTTCTTCCGCACAACAGCAAGTGTCGGGTTAGACTGTTGTTCTTGGACAGCATCTTGACTACAAATCAGATCTTACGGCAATGCAATAGCCACCGGGGCGAAACAGTTTGGAGCCTTGGCTATGGCTCGTGTTACTGCAGCCGAAGTCTGAGTAGTGACATCTGCGGTGCAACTAAACTTGGCAACTTGTATGTTACCTATAATGAGGTCAAACATAGGTTCTGGCATGACAACTGCAACTGTTGAACCTGTGTAAAAGGGAGATGCTACCTGGATACATGCCTCAGGGAACAACCTCACTGATCCATCAATAAGCTGAGCTTGGATCTGTCTGCCTGTATATTCTTCAGGATGAACAAGACTATGCCTGACAGTGCAACCTGAGGAACCATTGTCTCTCAGAACATTTACAGAAATGCCTCCCACAAACCCTGGCTGAACAAGGAAGGCACTGTTACCTGTGGGAGGGCCTGTGGAGGAAGCGGCCAGCCATTGATAAGGCTGCATGGCACTCATCTCTTCATATATGACAGGACTAGATGCCGTAGGGGTCATACCCAAACTAGGTGCATGAGGAGTCGTACTCACCATCTGGGGAGCAGGAGCATTGACGACCTGTGGAGGAGAATTCACCATCTGAGGGAGACTAGAGAACTGGAGGAGGACCTGTGCTGGTGGGGACGGCACCATCGTGCGCCTGTTGAGGAATGAAGGCTGCGTTTGCCTCCTGCCTCCGATACACTGGGGCTGGTGCTGAAAAGGTTTGTCCATTGCGTGGCTGATACTGCTGCTGCCTAGGGTACTGTTGCTGCTTAGGGTACTGCTGCTGGTTAGAGTACTGCTTGTACCTCTTCCAGTCAGGTTTCTGTGTATTCTGCCCTTGGTCCTTCTGCGGTTTATTTGGACCTTGGCCATTATTCTGAGAACGGCCTTGATGCTGGGGTTCAGTCTGGGATTGCTTACCAGACTTAGCAGTATCTTTCTTATTCCATAGCTGTTGCCTACGAGTTTGGTACCCGTATGCAGTAAAGAAAGCATCAGCCTTTTCCACCATTTGGTTTGCATCCTTCACTTTGGACATCTTGAGCTGGGCTATAAGCTCAGCAGGCCACGACTTTTCCAGCTGTGTGCGCAGTACGAGGTCGATCATTCCCTCTCGCGTGCTGGGAGTCTCGTCCTTCTCCATCCACTCGCCTAAGTATGCCGTGAGACAGTCAAGGAACTGAACAGCTGTCTCCTTTTCCTGGAGATGCGCCTTCATGTACTGATTCCTAGCATGATCAACAGTAAGACCGTATGCTTTGATGAGTGCGGTCTTCATCATCTCATACGTGAGATTATCTCCGCGAATTCTGTGGAGAATGTCGAGGGCAGGGCTCTCAAACAGGCTAAGGAACTGAAGCCGCTTAGCTGCCTCATCCAGATCGTACAGCTTTGCCATGTCTTCGAAACGAGCTATAAATGGCTCGATTCGCTCGCCTTCCTTGTAAGAAGGAAGCTTGAGACGTGGAGTAGCTAGAAAAGGTGCTGAGAAAGCGCTAGCAGAGCTTGGGTTAGCTGCACCCGATGTGCCCGAAGCCAGGGAGTCTCGCTTCAGCTTCAGCACTTCCAGCCCGTGTTTTTCACGTGCCTCATGCTCTGCATGCTCGTGTTCACGTGCCTTGTCACGCTCCTCCCGCTCCTTATCTTTCTGGCGCTCCTCGTATTCGCGTTCCTTTCGACGTTCCTCGCGCTCATTCTCGCGTTGCTGCTCGTAATTGCAGCGCGACAGGACATAATCTCGAATTTCCTGGGGGTTAGTAAGCCCCATATCTTTGGCTTCTTGGAGGTATGTACTCTCCATGATGCTCAGATTGAGACTGAGTGACTAAAGTAAGAGTGAGTAATGTGGTAATAATTCTAAGCTAGGAGTCTATCCTGGCGAGGTCGCCAGATGTCGGGGGAAAATGTAATTCAGGAGGAAAATGTAATATTGTATAATTGGAGTATACAATGTATAGCTATGTGTGCTAGGAATGACTATCGAGTCATTTATTACGAGAGAATAGACTCGTGAAATCAAGTAACGATTTCACTTTTATGCTGGCTTACTTCGCCAATTCTCTAGAGTCGAGAATTTATAGGCTTTCTCAACGGTACACAGCAGAGACTAGACGCTCAAGTAGGCTGTAATATTGTACCGTTGGCCTCTGA
Organism: Birgus latro; assembly: GCA_018397915.1. Taxonomy (NCBI): domain Eukaryota; kingdom Metazoa; phylum Arthropoda; class Malacostraca; order Decapoda; family Coenobitidae; genus Birgus; species Birgus latro. The sequence goes on along the minus strand of JAGKTI010003083.1, from coordinate 51,540 downwards.
GAAAGTTAGTTTCTCCCCTTAACATTAAAAAAAAAAAAAATAATAATAATCAGGATCTTGGCTGAGCCAAACTCCTAGCTAGCACAACGGATTTAAGGATTAATGCCAAAAGCTGGCTTAAGTACTAGTCATGATTAATATAAAGAGTTGTGCTAACGTGGATTAGCAAAAGTGTACTAAATATGTTGGGAAATTAAACATGACTGTTACATTTAACAAAGCTCAAGAAAACGAACTAAATTTATTGAATACAAGAAAAAAAATTTACGTTACATGACTCCAATTCAATTCAAGAAAGGGAAACGCACTCACTCAAACACTCAGACAAATAGCTAAATAACCCCAAAACTTAAGCCTAGGAAAACAAAAGAAAATACTGATCGGTATAGGTGTGACCGTGCTACTGTAGATGATCACCAACTGGTGGGAGCTTCAACGATTCACGCCAATACAAGCTGAGATCTGAAATCGCTAAGAAAAGTGATCACTCGAGCTCTCGTAAAGCACAACCCGCACGCTCCGTGGCTAGAGACAGACTGACTCTGTTTCCGAGAGTCTGACGCAAGGGCGTGTGAAAGGGTGTGGCCAGGCAGTGGCCAGGGAGGTGGAAGCGATAATTCAGAAATTATCACTCAGAGAATGCACCGTCTGCACATAAATACAATCACTCGCGAAAGAATGACGAAAGTTTTGACAACTTGATGCGAATATAAGTACGTGAGCGGACGGTTGAGAGAATGAGCGAAATCTCATGCATTTCAGAATCATTCGTTGCTCCCGCAAAATCACTTGATGTCACAATTTACGTTACATAATTTTACGATGCAGAAAATTCGTGACACTATAGCAACTTTTTCACTTCCATGCTCACTTCCCTGTTTCTTATCACTGCTTTCAAGGAACCAGCAACCTTCCTTCCCTGCTACACCTTTTCAAGCACTTCACCCTCCAGACTTCCATCCTTACTCATCACACTACCCAAGTACTTAAATGCACTCACATTCTCCATATCCTCCCCAACCAATCTCACTGTACACTCACTGACTTCACTTCTTTCGAAGACCATCACTTTACTGTTCCCTACATTCTCCTTTAGATTCCGCTTCTTACACGCTCTCCCAAACTCATCTACCAAGCCCTGCAGCTCCCCTTCATCTTCACTCAACAACACAGTATCATCTGCAAACAACAGTACAGGGAGTTTCCAAACACTGCCCTCTCTCACTAGGTCCGCTCCAACATCCACTGCCCGACCTTGTATCTCTTTTATAACCCCATCCATATACAGATTGAACAACCATGGAGACATGACACATCCTTGTTTCAATCCAACCTTCAAATGGAAAAATTCACTCAGTTTGCCATCCACACACACTGTGGCCTTATCACCCTCATACATACTCTTCACTGCCTACAACAACGTCCCATCTACTCCATATATTCTTAATACTTTCCACAATCCTTGTCTATCCACCCTGTCATATGCTTTCTCAATATCCATGAAGGCTGCATACAACTTCTTTCCCTTCTCTAGAAACTTTTCCACTAAAGATCTAAGAATGAATATCTGATGTACACAGCCTCTTCCCTTCCTAAAACCTCCCTGTCCTTTTCCAACTAATATTATTTCCCTAACTCTGTCAATAAGTATCCTACCACATACTTTTCCACTAAGAAGGCAAATGCCCCTATGATTACCACACACTTCTTTTTCCCTTTTTCCTTTGTACAGTGGAATAATTATATCTGACTTCCAATCCTCCGGGACTCTGCCTTCCTCCCAGGCCAATCTGCACACCTTCCACAGCCATCATTATCCAAAAATGGGTTTAACGTTATATTCATCGTTATGGCAACTCATCACCTAGCGAAGTGAGACATGACTGTGTGAGGTGGGTTTCAGAATACAAGGAAAGATAAAGAATGAGAGGGAGGTCTCTACTGCATCATTTCTTCATCATCATTCTCTCTTTCTGTCTCTGTCTCTCTCTCTCTCTTTTTTTTTCCTTGGTTTCTGTGTACTAGGGGTCAGACTCACTTGATGTCATTCCTCCACCTTGCTTTGTTATGCACTAGCTCTCAAGATATAAGTTTTGCTCACATTACCTCATCCAGTGTCTTCTGTGATCTGTGTGTCTGTTGATAGCCTGGCACCTCTATACTTCTCCACCTCATTCAACTCCCGTGGTCCATCATCTGGACATGTCACTATCCTATTGCTTTCCACAGCAGTTTTCGTAGTTCTTTTGCAGCTATCCCTTCATCCATCTTTACTCCACATGGATAGTGTGTCAAGAAATTGTAGAGAACTGAAATGATGTCATGTTACCATGGGAGTGATCTGCTGGATCTAAATAAACATCCGACATTGTGGCATTTACAGTATCATGTATTGTTTCTTTCTTCTCAATGGAAGGGAATCAGTATATAACATGTAATTGCAAAAACCACCATGTGTTCATATATGAACCTTTTCTTATTCTGGTGGTGGATGGAGGCTAGCGACAAAGCATACAAAACTAGGGGGTCTGAATTTACCAGGTTTGGCTGCTCCTTTTCTTAATACCTTTTTGATAGACCCGGGCCCCTACGCTCCTCGTGGGGTAACGTAGGATTAGATGATGCATGGATGGATATTTTATATTAATATTTCGTATATCATTGTTGGCAGAAATAAAGTTTCTTCATGCCGCTTCCCCCCCTCCCCTCAACTCGCAAAGCTGAAGTCTGTGAATATACTATGCTGTACCATCAGATGTGAGGTATGGTACTGTGAGGTATGTCCAAAAAGAAACTGAACGTTTCAAATAGCACACCAACTAGCCGGCGTAGCATGATCGCAATTGGAGCGCTGTGTACCAACTTTGAGCTTTAGTCTAACACTAGCCACATCACACCATGTCACTTAGTCATCAGAGTACACATGCTTGAGTCAGCATTATGTTTACTGCACTTGACAGTTTGTTGCAAGTTGAACAACAAAGAATCTTGAAGAGCAACATGTTGTTGTGAAAGCCTGTTTCAAAAGTGGGAAAAACATTTAGGGAAACTTTTCATATGGTGCAATAGGCCTATGGGGAGGATTGTTTAAGCCATACACAATGTCACAAGTAATTTCAATGATTCAAATTGGGAAGAACATCTGCCTAAGATGTTCCCTAATCTGGATGGCCTTCCTCGTCTTTTGGTGATGATAATGTTGAGAAAGTGTGTGCTGTGATCTGTGAAAATCATCATCTGCTGACAGACGAGCAAAAAGAGACCCATGTCACAGTCAGTCAGCTGTTTATTGTTTGTCCATCCATCCATTATCCAATCCTATGTCGTCCCACAGCGGAGCGTTGGAGCCTGGGGCAAGGCAAGTTGGTCCTGACATTTAAGATAAAAGTGACCAGCCTCACTCATCCCTAAGTGGCATTACTTGAGCAATAAACCCCAACCATCCCTTGGATATAAACCTTCACCGGCTCAATCCGATTGGAGCACCTTAATTACCCACTAAACCACCAGGCGCCAAAATTTGGTTATATGGTTACCACCCAGAGTAGTAAATGGTTTCCTGGTGTACAGGAAACCATTTGGCTTGTCACTTAGTGTAAAGTCTTCCACAGGCAGAAGGATGAGGAAAGAATGAAGGAAAGAAAGACAAGAGGGAGTGTAAAGTCACCCGTAGGCAGAAGGACAACGAAAGAATGAAGAAAAGAAAGACAGAAGAGGATTGAAGGAATGAAGTTGGAGGAGAGGAAAGGGCAGACACTCAAGAGTGCACCACATTGAGTGAGTGGATGGTGAACGCCCCCACCTACTGCTGATTAAAACTTTCTGAAAAATGTCATAACAGGTGACGAAACTTGGGTGTATGGCTACGATGTTGAAACAAAAGGCAGTCGTTACAGTGGGTTGGAACATCGTCACTGCAGCCAAAAAAAGCATGTCAGAAGGTGATGTTGTTCATCTTTTTTAAATTGGAAGGGTATTGTTTATTATGAGTTTTTTCCACTGTGGTCAGACAGTCAATAATAAGTTTTACTTGAATGTCTTACAATGTTTGAGAGAGGCAGTGCGAAGGAAGATGCCTGAGGCGTTGACATACAGAATGTAGATGCTGCACCATAACTTCACTTGCTCACATGTTGCTCTTTATCTGTGACTGTTTGGCAGAGCATTAAGCTACTGTATTCCCTGTACGATAAGACGCCACAAGTGCTAAGACGCACCCTGTAATACACTAGGTATTTTTTTGGGGGAAAAAATATTTGAGGATTTAATAGCTTACCGTACTAGCAAGTTCAAGGCACTGAATCTGTAATACACTAGGTATTTTTTGGGGGAAAAAAATGTTTGAGGATTTAATAGCTTACTGTACTAGTAAGTTTAAGGCACTGACTCTGCAGTGTCATTTTTCTTTGTCGCAGGAAATCATCACATACTGGACTTGTTACCAAATATTCATGGTTATTAGTAATTAGATGTACCTAGTTCAGCACAATTTTAGACCAAATCACATCAGCAGCAACTCGTAATTGCAACTAAAAGGCGTGTAAACACTCTGGCAATGGCATGTTTACATCGAACTCCCATCAGCTGATGTTTTTATGTTCAGTAGTTCAAACGAATCTTTACAACCCACATCCCCAACAGAATTCACTCAGTTCAGCCAACAAAGTCATTACCATAACATATATTTCTTTATTACACAGTACCAGTTTATCAGTACATATTGCCAGCGTCCATTTTATTATACCGTACAACCAGTCACCAATTACTATATTTATTGTATAAATGATATCAGTAACAATAGGAAAATAAAAGAATACTGTACATAAAACTACAATAGTATAAAAAAAATATCTTTATTCTTGCATTTATTCATCTTAAATCCAGAGAATTCAGTGTTGCTGCTCTCTTCCCCATCTCAACACTCATCCTGTTGATCATCGCTGCTGTCACTATCTGCACTACCATCGCTGTCGCCAGTTGATTCTGTGTCATCTACTGCGTTGTTACCATCTTCGTAGAGAAGTTCATCCTCGATTCTATCCATTGCATTGCATGTTGCATATTTTTTTAATGCCTTAACTGTAATTTCTTCTCTCACAGCAGCCCATGATGTTTTCATCTAATTACAGACCTGTGTAATAGAGGGTCTCTTGAGTTGTCCTGTCGGCATTACATCTTGATTTCCAGCAGCCATCCACTTACCCCATTCCTCACGCATAAAACCTTTAAAGGGCTCATTGATGGAAACATTGAATGGTTGTAGCTGTGATGTTAAACCACCTGGGATGACGGCTGGTGTAGTTTTTAATTGTTAGAGTGTTTTCTTTGTAGCTTCAGTTTTTTGGGCTGTAAATTGATCCCACACTAATAATGCTGGTTTCTGAAGCAAATCACCAGGGTGCCGTGACCAGACCTTCTCCAACCACAGTCTGACACTGCCTCCTTCCATCTATCCTTTAGGGTGAATGTGAACTAGAACATCAGCTGGGATTTTTCTCTTTGGTATAGTTTTTTTGTTTGAAGATACGTAACAGTGGAAGTTTCTTGCCATCTGCACAGCAGGCCAAAACAACAGTAATGTGAGTTTTTTCATGAGTGGTTGTTTTTACTGTTACTGTCTTCTCTCCTTTACTTTCAACACTTCTGTTTGATGGTACATCGAATGTTAGTGGCACTTCGTCCATATTCCCTGTCAGTCCCATTTCATAATTCATTTCTATCTGAGCACTGATAACATAACTGTGGAACTTTAGTATTTTAACCTCATATTCCTTAGGCAACCTCTGTATACAAGTAATCGAGGTTTTCACTCTCATACTCAAATTGTGACGTTTCATAAAACGGTAGCACCAAGGCGAGGATCCAGTAAACTCATTAGCCGGTATATTTTTTTCTGCTGCCAGTCTCTTTGCCTCGCACATCATCATCTTCGTTGAGATGGCACATCTTACACTTCGCTGGTCGACTACCCAAGTTTTTATGACTTCCTCCAGTTGTGGATAAATTGCTTGCTTATATCATAGTCCATGTTTTCGTATCCTCATTTTCTTTAATTCCTCCTCCTGCCTCCTCCATTCTGGAATAATTTTTTCCATTGGTGGTGATCCATGATGCCTCTCAGCTGCCCCATTGCCGTGTTGTTTAGCATACTCTGCTACTTGTAACTTGAATAGTGTATGCCTGTCTTGTCTGCCTTGATGCCATTCTTTTCATTCGTGGAGGGGTGTCGTCTGCTGAGTTTGCTCAGACAAGATTGGTGACATCGTCTGCCTTGATGACTGTAGTGAGTGCTTTGTAACCCATTACTGAGATTCATGAATTCTTGTATCTCGTGACTGGGGTTCATGAGTGCTTTTATCTCGTGACTGGGATTCGTGAGTGCTCGTATCTCATGACTGGGGGTCATGAGTGCATGTATCTTGTAACTGGGTTTGGCAAACTTCTTTCTACAACTTGATCTTTGAGTGCTAAGACACAGGATGATATCTGAGTGCATTTTTCTTGGGAAAAAATGCATCTTATCATTAGGGAAATATGGTACTACTGTATTGTCCCCCAGCTGCACTACTTTCTGGATTTGGCTCCAAAGGGTTACAGATAGAAGAAAATTTGCTGAGTACACTAAACACACATTCACTCAAGTGCATGTACCACGATGACTAAGTGATGTGGTGTGATGCAGCTAGTATTGGACTAAGGCTTAAGTCTCTGCTACACAGCGTTCCCATTGTAATTACGCCGTGCCGGTTAGTTGATGTGCTATTAAAAAATTTCAGTTTCCTTTTGGACAGACTTTGTCTTTTGATTCTGTATCATATAGACAGCATGACAGAATTCAGTATAAGATAAATTTGAAAGAGAAACCCTATGTAAGCAATAATTCCCATCAGTCTAGCAGAAACTGTAGTACCAACTATCTTTTGAATATATTTTTGCAGCAGTAATGGATGTTTGCTGGGTCACACTGCTATATATACACTTTGTGCTCAGTAGCCAGTTTAAGGTTTATGAAGCAGTACTTCGGGTTGTATATGTTCCACAGGGTTTTGTTCATGGGCAGTTCTACAATATTTCAGGTTGTATAGGTTCCACAGGGTTTTGTTTACAGGCAGTTCTACAGTAAGGCTATGTCATAATTTGGTATGGATAGGTCAAGTGGCAATCTTTATCAGTCAGGTCAAAATTTGATGTAGTTTGGATAGGCCTAGCAGTAGTCTAGTTTAATCATGGTTGAACATGGTTAGGTTAGGATTAGTGGCAGCCTATATTACGATGAATGATGTCTTTAGTAAAGACTGTATTTTACTTTAGAACGTATGCAGCTCCTGCATACACTTTTACTAAGAGTTCTGCATAGCACTGGAGACATGCTGATACTTATTGTACAGTATTTTAGTACAGTACTGTATCTTACTCTTTCAGGCATAAATGCCCTTTTATATGTTTCCTTCACCCTGGAATTCCTTCTGCCATTCTATATGAGTGACACTAAGCTCTCTTTTATTGTGGAATGGAAGAACAGTTTTAGAAACGCTTTCAGGTACTATGTCAGATTAAGTAAAAAAAAAAAAAAAAGTGACATTTTCAACTGTAGAATGTAACAGTATTCCTGATCTTTTTATAACTGCTTTACCAAATGTTGATCCAGGGTACAACGTACAAACGTAATTGAACAAATCATTTGATGCAACTCAAAACTGAACTTTGAAGGCGTTCACACCCCTTTCTGATATCCAGGAATTTTAACGTTTTGATATCCTGGAATTTTAGCCTTCAGTCAGACTTCCAAGATGCAATAGCAGTTTCATTGTCTGCAGCTTGTAACCATTCTACAGTAAGAAAAAAAAAATAATAATAATACATTAATGTAATAAAATAAAATAAAATAAAATAAAAGACCTGGCAAGTGGTGTTTAATTTTTTTTCAGGCAGAAACAACTCATACAGTAATCCCTTTAAGACCCGGATGCCCAAGTCCCGGACATCCCAAGTCCCGGACATTTTGGGCTTGGGTCCTTGAACACCAAAAATAGCGAAAAATCTTAAAAAAAGAGAAAAAAAAAATGTTCATCCATACTTTAAATTTGCCACATGGTGACAGACAGCTGTGTTTTGGTGCATAGTTCCTCCAACCTCCTCTAGAGCGACCCTGCATCCTCCCCACTTCCTGCCTACCTACCTCCGTGACTGCACGCTCACCACTGGACCACATGGGAATTTACAGTGTTGTGCAGTGTTAACAATAGAATGTGCAATGTTAAGAAATTAGAATTCAGAGTGCAAAGGATTAAGTGCAGAGTGAAACACTGGAGAAAAGAATGTGCAGAATAAAGAAATTAGAATTCAGAGTGCAAAGGATTAAATGCAGAGTATTATGCTGGGTGGTAACCTTCTAATCAAATTTTGGCGCCTGGTGGTTTAGTGGGTAATTACAGTGCTCCAATCGGATTGAGCCAGTGAAGGTTTATATCTAAGGGATGGTTGGGGTTTATTGCTCATGTAATGCCACTCAGGGATGAGTGGAACTGGTCACTCTCACCTTAAATGTCAGGACCAACTTGCCTAGCCCCAGGCTTCTACACTCCTCATGGGGCAGCGTAGGATTGGATGATGAATGAATGAATGAAACATTGGAGAATAGAATGTCCAGTGTTAAGAAATTAGAATTCAGAGTGAAAAAGAAAAGTGCAGAGTGAAACACAGTAGAAAAGAATGTGCAGTGTTAAGAATTTAGAATTCAGAGTGCAAAGGATTAAGTGCAGAGTGAAACACGAGAAAAGAATGTGCAGTGTTAAGAAATTAGAATTCAAAGTGAAGAAGAATTAAGTGCAGAGTGAAACACTGGAGAAAAGAATGTGCTGTGTTAAGAAATTAGAATTCAGAGTGCAAAGGATTAAGTGCAGAGAAGAATTAAGTGCAGAGTGAAACACTAGAGATTAGAATGTGCTGTGTTAAGAAATTAGAATTCAGATTACAAAGGATTAAGTGCAGTGTGAAACACTGGAGAAAAGAATGTGCAGTGTTAAGAAATTAAATTCAGAGTGCAAAGGATTAAGTGATTAAGTGCAAAGTGAAACACTGGAGAAAAGAATGTGCAGTGTAAGAAATAAGAATTCAGAGTGAAAAAAATTGAGTGCAGAGTGAAACACTGGAGAAAGGAATGTGCAGTGTTAAGAAATTAAAATTCAGAGTGCAAAAGATTTAAGTGCAGAGTGAAACACTGTAGAAAAGAATGTGCAGTGTGAAGATATTACAATTCAGAGTGCAAAGGATTAAGTGCAGTGCAACACTGGATTACTGTATGTTCTTCAAAGATATCACAGTTCAGAGTGCAAAGGATTAAGTGCAGCGAACACTGGATTACTGTACGTTCTTTAAGTGCACCTTCCCCACTGTCAGAGCCATAGAGGAGGCACTTTAATCTTTGTGACGGCCACAGACATGTCGTAAGTTCCCTGGAAACTGCTAAATATTTTCCTTGTTCACTTCTAATTTCTCATTCTCTGGTTCTTTTTCATTTATTTTATGGTTTCTGTCCCTCATTTGTGTAAATAGGGTCCTAAATAGGTGCTGTGCATGTCCAGAAGGGAGTTATTTAGGTGGCTTTCAAAGTTAGGTTGGGTTGGGGTCTATAAGTACCTGTCCAGGGGCATTTTTCCCAAGTCCCAGACAAACCCAAGTTCCGGACGGTGCTTTGGCTCTTTTACATCGGATCTTGGAGGGATTACAGCAGACAGTGAAGACATACATTAATGTAACTGAAATTCTCACAGTTGCTGTACTACAGTGAAATTGTTTAGCCAGGTGAAGAGTAGTATAAGAGTGGTGGACTTTCATAAAACTCAATAAAATTTGGTCCTCTAAACTGAATGATTAAACTTCCAGCCTGCAAAGTAGTGTATTGTACCAGATAATCTCTGCATATAGCTAACTCACAGCCCTGCTACAAGTAGACGTTGTCCCCATAATACTGTGTACATCATGCATTCCTGACTGATTAATATTATCTTCGATATACACTATTATGTCAGTTTTGTAAGACCCAGGTTCCCTCTTAGCATTTTTGTAAAGTCTGCTTGAAGGATAATATTTTCTGAGTGAAGCAGGGTTGCAGGTTGAACATTACTAGGACCTTCAAGCACACTTGACTAGGCTTTTGTTTCATCATCCTGTACAAGTTTTCTTATTTCTTTTTGTTTTTTAACTTTAATCAGCCTCATCAGTATACTTTTTTACCACCTTAACCTGCTGCATACCAGTGCCGTTTTAAAATGGTGTGATGAAAATCTGTGGTCAGTGCCAGTGCCTGCCCTGGGAGTAGGGGTTTTTTTCAAGTACGGTAAAACCTCGATATAACGGACTTCAGTAGACCGGAATTCGCTTTTATCGGACTTGAGGAGCTACCAGACTAAACTCCTATACCGTATATCAGAAAAAGTCCGAAAAAGCCAGAAAGCAGTTCGGACTGCCTGACCACTTCTACTATGTTCCCCACAATAAGACAAGTAAAAGACATGTTTTTCAGTGCACAGTACAGTATTATTATACCATTTGATTAATGTAGTGAAGGTATAACACAGTACAATACTGCAATGGTGGTGAAAACCACTGATGCAATTCGGACAAACGTCTGATATATCGGAAAAAGTCCGGATTAGCAGGGGTAAGTCCGGATGTCGCTTTTATCAGAATTTCGCATTTTTTCGGACTGGCTTGGGCCCCAATTAGTCCGTTATAGTGAGGTCTTACTGTATTCTCCCCCAGTATCCCTGCTTGTCGTAAGAGGTGACTAAAAGGGTTGGTGGTGGGTTAGTGTCCCACCCCGTAAAACAACTAACTAAAAGTACGAACAAGAAGCCTCGGACCAGGACCGACCAAAAGTTGATAAAAAAGGACCAAACAAAGGGCTTGGTAAAGATTGCGACTTGGAATATAAGGGGTATGAATAATGAGGTGAGAGAGAGATCGTACAGGTGCTTGAGAGTGCGAAAGTGGATGTATGTGGAATAACTGAAACTAAATGGAGAGGTGAGAGAATGGGAATATGGATGGGGTATATGCGCGGGAGTAGGTGAGAATGAGAGGGCGAAAGAAGGAGTGTGTATTGTTGTGAGCAACAGTTGAAAGGAGAATGTAAGAGAGCATGGATTAGTTGGGTCAAGGATTGTGTGGGTCAGAGTGAAAGTTGGACTACAAATGTGGGCGATTGTGTGCGTGTATGCGCCATTGCAAGATCATGTAAGTAGAGTGAGAGAAGTGTTCTGGACAAATGTGGAAGCCTGCTTGGAAAAGTTTGAAAGGAATGAGAGAGTGTTTCTGACTGGAGATATGAATGGAAAAGTAGGGTATGATAAAGTGGATGGAGTGGTTGGTGAGTGGGGTGGGGTGTGCCTGCAGAGATAGATAAGAATGGCAGTGCTTTTGTGGACATTTGTGCCAGGAGGGGGTTGGTGATAGACAGTACCCTCTTCAGGCACAAGATGATCCATAGGTATACATGGCGAGTGATGAGAAGGGTGGATGGTGAACTGAATGAATGGAAGACAGTGATTGACTATGTGTGTGTGGATGAAAGGATGAGATGTGTAATGGATGCAAGAGTATATAGAGGTTGGGGGAGTGGACTTTCTGACCACCACTTGGTGGTGGCCAGAATCAGAAATCAAACAAAATGGAGGAAGAGAAGAAAGGAAGGACAGGAGGAAGTAGTTCTTACAAGGAGGGTAGAAAAGTTACAAGAGGATGGAATAAAGACTGAATATAAAAGGGAAGTGGAGGAGCGGTTGGGTAAATATAGATTGGAGCAGATGGGGGACGTGGAAGGTGTGTGCAAGATATTCACAGAAGAAATCTGTGCAGCATGTGAGGTGGTGTGTGGGGTGAAGAGAAGAAGAAAGGAGGTTCATGGAAGAGCATGGTGGACTGAAGAGGTGAGAGAGGCTGTGGCACAAAAGAAGAAAGCATATAATGAGTGGATGAGGAACAGGGGTGTCGAAGAAGCTGAGAGACAGACGAGGAGGAGAGAGGTGAAAAGATTAGTAAAAAGAGAGTGGATGAGGAATTTGGGAGGAATTTGAGTGCAAAGTGGAGAGAATGTAAGAAAATGTTCTGGAAAGAGGTAAAGAGAGCTAGACAGGGTGCCAATGAAGTTGGTTGGGGTGTGAAAGATAAAAATGTTAGATTACTAGTAGAGAAGGGAGAAAAAGTGAAGAGATGGAGAGACACTTTAATGAATTGTTGAACATAGAGAATAAAAGTAATGGAAGTATAAGTGGCTGGGAGAAGGAGGGTTGTGAGAAGAGAGGAAGAAATCAGTAGGATGGAAGTGGTGGAAGCAATGAAGAAAGTTAAAATGGGGAAAGCCCCAGGAATTGATGGAGTGTGTGGTGAAATGCTGAAGCATGGGGGAGAGATAGTAATAGAATGGATGTGGAAGATGTGCAGATTGGCCTGGGAGGAAGGTAGAGTCCCGGAGGATTGGAAGTCAGGTATAATTATTCCTCTGTACCAAGAAAAAGGGGAAAAAGAAGTGTGTGGTAATCATAGGGGCATTTGCCTTCTTAGTGTAATAGGAAAAGTATATGGTAGGATTCTTATTAACAGAGTTAGGGAAATAACAGAGGAATTAGTTGGAGAAGAACAGGGAGGTTTTAGGAAGGGAAGGGGTTGTGTTGACCAGATATTCATTCTTAGATCTTTAGTGGAAAAGTTTCTAGAGAAGGAAAAGAAGTTGTATGCAGCCTTCATGGATTTGGAGGTAGCATATGACAGGGTGGATAGACAAGGATTGTGGAAAGTATTAAGAATATATGGAGTGGATGGGAAGTTGTTGAAGGCAGTGAAGAGTATGTATGAGGGTGCTAAAGCTGCAGTGCGTGTGGATGGCAAACTGAGTGAATCTTTCCATTTGAAGGTTGGATTGAAACAAGGATGTGTCATGTCTCCATGGTTGTTCAATCTGTACATGGATGAGGTTATAAAAGAGATACAAGGTTGGGCAGTGGATGTTGGAGCGGCCCTAGTGAGAGAGGGCAGTGTTTGGAAATTCCCTGTACTGTTGTTTGCAGATGATACTGTGTTGTTGAGTGAAGATGAAGGGGAGCTGCAAGGCTTGGTAGATGAGTTTGAGAGAGTGTGTAAGAAGTGGAATCTAAAGGTGAATGTAGGGAAGAGTAAAGTGATGGTCTTCGAGAGAAATGAAGCCAGTGAATGTACAGTGAGATTGGATGGGGAGGATAAAGAGAATGTGAGTGCATTTATGTACTTGGGTAGTGTGATGAGTAAGGATGGAAGTCTGGAGAGTGAAGTGCTTGAAAGTGTACAGCAAGGAAGGAAGGTTGCTGGTTCATTGAAAGCAATGATTAGGAACAGGGAAGTGAGCATGGAAGTGAAAAAGTTGTTACATGACAGTACAGTATTGTGATACCAACTCTAACATATGGAAGTGAAGCTTGGACCCTGTTGGAAGGACAGATGTCAAGAGTGAGAACAGTGGAAATGAGTTACAGTAATCCCTCTAATATTCGGACGTCCAGTACTCGGATATACTCACTATTCGGATATTCTGGGCTGCCCAACCCCCAAAATGCCAAAAAATTCGAAAAAAAAATTGAAAATTTTTCGATTTTTTGGGACCGCGTCAGTTTGAATTTTCCACCCACGCCGATCGGCTATGTTTACACTCGCTGCGTCTGTCTGTCGGTCGCCATTGCCCACTCAGTTACTGACTCATGAACACCTCCGACAATGGTGGCCATATTGATTGCTTTTGTGGTGATACCCTACCTCCTACAGTGCTTGATACTGCTCTTCACCTTCTTCATAATGTATGTGATGATGGAATTTACTGTTATGTACAGTGCAGTGAAGTGATGTGATTCCAGTTATAAAAAAAAAAA